>JAAXNX010001989.1:0-15145 GCA_036491905.1 Folsomia manolachei
TTCATTGGGATGGATCTCATTCATAAAGTTGGTGGGTGAGCTGAATGGCTATTTGTTTGGGAATAGTTGGATTTAGGCTTGATGCAGAATGGTCACTTTCTACAACAATTTACTAACAATTTACGGCGATTGAAAAGTTTGGCTAATTTTGCAACATTCAGCGTTTGGTGTGATTATTTCTTTGAGGAAGGTGATGAATGATACATATTTAATGTAACCCTCTTTATAGCATGATATTGAAGTTTTTTGATTTAAATGAAATTCTTAAACCAATTTATTATTACCTACGACAAGGTATATTTTACATATCATTTAAATTTATAATATGGGTATTAAACTATTGTAAAAATATTCTGGCACAACATTTAAACTAGCATTTTTACACATTTTTGCATATATGTTCACATTCATTACACATCTTTTCAAACAATACCACTGCAAACACCAACTGGTGCCAAAACTATTGAAAATATTTCTATCCAAATTCAGCCCATCAAGTTTTCTACATATTTGCTCGTGTCTCATCTGTTTATACGACACAATCCAGACTTAAACCCTACAAGAGACAACTTTGTTCTTGGGATCTCACCAGGCAGCCACACCCGATTTCCGATCAGAATCCAAATTTTTTTTCGATTACAGCAGGATCATGATTTCTGGAACGAAACCCAAAACTCCGACCGAGCTGTCACACTACTTTCTCTGTCCATATCACACCAACACAAAACAAAACGACAGCCTTTCTCTACATGAGATGAATGCATGCATGAGAACCTTTCCATAAAAAAGTATGGCAAACAAAAAAACTTGTCTGGGTCCGAAATATTTGGAAACTTTTGTTGGGGCTGAAAGAACGAGCTCAGTGGGACTTATTGATTGTGTGAATGTGAGCTATTTCGGATTAATGTGATTATTTGCGAACACCAGGAGAAAGCCGGGATCGATAGGACGGACTTAGATTTATTTGTNTTTGCGAACACCAGGAGAAAGCCGGGATCGATAGGACGGAATTAGATTTATTTGTTACAGGCTGACACCTGCACATGGGTATGATTCCCATAATGTAACTTAACTCTGTGATTACAAGCAAGAGAAGGTTGTAAAATACTTAGAAGGCTTGCCCTTTAAAATCTCATTTTGAAAAAGAATCACTGGGAACCCCGATTCTTATAGCAATCAAATAATGTCGTCTCCTCATTTTATTTGATTTCATTTGGACTAGACTCAAACCCTTAAACTACCATGAAGTCGGGTAGTATCCAAGAAAATCAAATCAGATCCGAAACAACTGGCAAGCTGGACAATCTTGTTAAAAGGTTAAAACTCTGGGAATTGGCACAATCTCAAAAGTTTCCCATGCTCTACTTCCAGACTTCAGAGATAGACATTTTTGTGCAATACCTCTCACTCTGGATCAAATTAAGGAGCCGAGTTCGGAGCCTGCAAATACTGGACTATGCTGTCCATACCAAATTGCGGACAGGAAATGGATGTGGGTTCCTGAAAGGAGGCTTTGTCCAAAAAGTAATGTCCGTCTTGAACCGATAAACCATAAACGTTAACAGCTTTGTAATTTGGTTTAGATTTGAGATTACGGGTGAAGAATTGGGTAAAGGAGAATGTCTTTAAAAGGAGTGAATCCCATTTTTACCACTTTGTTCTCGTTGGTGGAGGACAGTAATAAAATGGGGTTTTAAAGTATAGCCGAATTGTTCTCTTGAAAAGGTGGACATTTCAAAGTATTTTTCATGGTGAAGGAAGAGTTGGTCTAAAATGACTTTGTCCCAAAATTCATGTAATAATAATATTGATTAATGTAATAAGATTAATGTAAATATCATGACCTATTCCTTTAACAAAATTTTAAACACAAATAAAAAACTGAACCATCGTCCAACTCCATATTTTGTAAATATTCACTTTCCAATCTAGAGCCCAAATTCAGATCAATATTGCTTTGGCATTCCAATAATTTATTTAAGCAACTCTCCACCCAAAAGGTTTAGCCCTTCCAAGTAATTAAAACTATTAACTCCACTCTCGTCACTCCCTGTGGGATTCATTTAACTCGGTAATTTCACTCATGACATTGCACTGAATTGCATAAGTCCGTCAATGACATTCTTCCCTAGTCAAAGGCAAGACTTGCAGTTTGCACCACAATCCCGAAGCATATTTAATGACGAGCCGGGTATTTAATGGATAGAGCTACTTCAGTGAAGTTACTTGTCGCAGGGAAGCCCCGCAGAATTAAATTAATGAAGTGACAAGAACTTCAGGCAGATAAGTCCAACTTCAACTCGGTTAACTATTTACGGGAGTAACTGTCATGTCAAGAATTTTGGTAGGCAGCAGAAGGCTTGTCTTTAATTTACAACAAGAAACAGGACAACTACTCCCGGACAAGTTTCTGAGCTTGTGGTTTTGTTTTCAAAGTTTGGAATTACTAGATGTGACGGTAATTAGTGAATTAAAATTTTAAGGGGTAAAATTATAGTTGGAAAAGAGAGGGACAGGTGCGGTAGACACCCCCAGGGGTCAGGGCTTGTGCGTATCACAGTAAATATGGTGTGGTTTATGTACAATTTGGAAACTGTCTGGGCAAGATGTGTCCAAAGATTTAGTTGGCAAGTCCATCCAGTATAAGATTCTTTAATAATGTTGGGAACAAGACGTATTATGAGATTCTCGGTTTTGTTAACTATTTTAGAATCCAATTCCTTATCCCTGGATGCTTAATATAGATTACAACAAAATGGTAGAAGTTTGTACTGTATAAGAGAGTACGGTGCTAAAATATTTTTTAGCCAAAATTAATTTGTATTTTAGTGATATCAAGACAGCGTTACTGTTTATTGTAAAAAGAGCGTTTCATTAGCAAGCTTCAGATTCAAAACGAAGCATGTGTTACAAGATAACGTATAAATTGTTTAAATTTTTAATTCTATAAGTATCAGCAGTTCATAAGATTTTCAAGATTAGTCTTTTTACCAAACAGTAAAACCAAGTAAATTATACCGTAATTCAAAAAGTGATAGAAACTCCGTTAATTCACTTCATTAAAGTTTCGACTCGCTCTAAATCCGTCAATCTTACACTTTTCTAATTAATTTTATCCCAACCCACTCAAATCTTGGGTGGTCAGGCAGAAAAGTATCTCTCAGTCAAAAGATCCATCTTGCTCAGCCCGAATTTTCTTTCCAGTCTCTCATCAGTTCACATCAGAGCCAAAATTCGTATCTGGCGAATTTCCTCTGTTCCGATTGTGTCTTGTATCTTGAAAGAAAAGAAAGTCGGTCCTTAGTCAGATTCCTTTGTCTTCGTCTTTCTCCAGAAACTAAACTGAGGGACTTTTGCACAATCTCCGATTGTGACAGTGACAACCATGTCACAATGTCAAGTCGAGTAGAAATTGCATTATTGGGCGAAAAGACGGAGACTTCCGCTCCTATTTCGTGAAGCAAGGTTGTTAACAATTGGGAACTACATCCACATTTTTCAATTTGCTATAAAAATAGGAAACTAGAGCACCATCACAATTGTGAGTCAGTGGCGAAGAAAAGAAAGCAAAAAATAAGTGAGAAATTCTGCAACCCGGAATGATAAGATGATGCTCCCGTGTGAAAAAACTTTCTCCAGTTTCGCCTTTCATATCAAGCTGCGTCCGGGTGACATGGACACCCGGTTTTTTTTTGACGGGAACAAAGTGAGAGCGTTCCGTAATGCATGAGTGAGTATGTGGAAAAAAATGTAATTGTATTTACTTCTCAAACTTGGAGCTAAGATATCCTTGCTGAAGGAAATGACATATCAATAACGGAAATAGGAAAGGAATGGAGGAGAATGAAATCAAAACAAGTTATTTTCTGGAAGAAAGTTTGAATCAGGCTGCATTTAAATCATGTTATTAGACATATATGGGTCTTAAGGCTGAGTATCTTGCTTCAAAAATGTGATGATTTTCAAACAATTTTGTTCAGAAACTTTAAAAACATTACCTGAGTGAAACTTCTTCTGCGAAGTAACTCTTGTTTATTTCTATTTTCTGTGTCCCCCACAAATATTCGGGGTTATTTACTATCCCCTAGTGTTACCACCCTGGTTCTGTGGCACTTCTCGGTTTCTTTGGCATTGAGATTAGTTTAGGGAGAGGTAGCCAGGCTATGTTGGGTCCATTCACTTTCTGAGAAAGTCTTGCACTCCGGGTTCTCCTAAAATGATTAACTTTTCTCGGAGGAAATTACAAGAAGCAAAGAGCACTCGGCGGGGGGTTGAGTGGTCCAAACTGCTCTCTTTATATTTCGGTGTCCGAATAAGAATCTATGACCAAACTTGGGAAGCTGGGAGAGAAACAAGTATCCTTCATTCCTGTCCTCCGTTTTCTCCCCACCTCAGTAAAATGTCAGTAGTGAGGGAACAATAGGAATTTTATATTTATTGAGGTGTTGAGAGAAAGCATTAGACAAAGATAGGCAAGACACACTAGTGTGTAAGTACGGTTCAAAAACGGAGATTGAACCTGGTCAGTCTATAAGGTTAAGGTTTTAAGTCAATAAGAAAATATTTAGATTTTAAACAAACGTTCATTTTTGAAGGTTGTGTTATCGAGATTTGAAAATAATTTTACACCAATATTGGTAAAAAAGCATTTCAAATATTTTGTTCCGTTATTTTGCTATATGTTACCTAATACCATGATTTTATTTCTCTATTTTCCAGACGCGGAGTTACCCGACTTTCGGCCTACTCTTGGAAAAAGCTCCCATTACCACCGTAATATTCATCACCACCACCAACAACATCATCACTCCCACCACTCTCACGTTATTCGGGCCAGTTCCACCCCCAACAATGAGGATGTTGTTAGACCCGAAGTCGGAGTTGATGGGAGTAGGCGTGATTCTGAGAATGATAGTCATCACTTTCACCATCATCACGAAGCTGGAACGGAAACAATGGAAATTCCACAGAATTCCGAACATCTCCATCAAGAGGATAGTCCGTATTATGGGAAGTATGGCAGCACGAATAAATACAATCACGAGTATGAGCATGGTAAGTCTAGAGACTAGAGTGTAATGCATCCCATTCTATTTTAGATTCAATGAGACAAAATCAGAGGCAAGATGTGTACAGAATTGTACAGAATTGTCTACAAAGCAATGATAGCGTCATTGCAGAGAGTATCATTCTCGTAAAATTGAGAGGAGCACGAAGACAAAGTTTTATTGGGCATTGTTTTGTTTGGCAGTATTTTTTCTGGAGCTAAATATTTGCTGGAGAAAAGCAAGGTTCTGGAGAAAGTACAAAATGTTTGGGGGTTTACTGCTTTCTCTTTTTGTGACTTAAAGGGAATTTCATGACGGAGAATAGCGGAGAATGAGTGGCATTAAATGGGGAATGGGTGTATAAAATATGCCATTTTTGCGTTAAAATGAAAACAGGATTATTAGAAATGAGAGGACAAAGTAAAGCGAATAAAAATTTATGACAAAATTCCCCAGAGTGTCACAAACAACCCTTTCCACAAACATGAGTGTTATTTAGTTAATAGTCATTCCAGGCAGGTTGATGTTGACTGACTGAGTCATCTCATCACATGCCGGAATGGAATATTTTGTGTTTTTTACACAATTTAATCCCATTTCATTGGAGAGATGACTTTTGACAGTTACTTCAAATTCGGTGTTTATTTTGTGAATGTACTCAGAACCCGGGTTTCGGTTCAATTTACAAATGTGGGTGCGACAAGGCGTGAAAAGAGTGAATGACGTTGAACCACTCTCTGGAATAAGTTGGCTTGATTTTGATAATAATCATGGTTCTAGACTAGACTGGAATTTCCTGGAGAAATCAAAAGCAATACAATGCACCGATGGGTAGGATGTGATTGGAGTTGGACTAAACCCTGTTGCTTTTTGGAGAGGAGTTTTCTCCTACTTTCCCTTTGCTTGTCTAATATAAGCGTGATAGTAACTTACTATTGTCAGTAATGTGACGAGGGTTCGGATATATTGATGCGGGCCCATCTGGAGTTGCGTATGGGTGCGTGAAATAAACAAAATTGGATGAGATCCTAAGGATAAGTGAGTTACGCAAAGTATCCAACCCGTGTGGATCAAAGATTCAAAAGAAAGTCATTTCGTTCAGTTTGGATTCTACGAAGGGAAGCAACAACCATCATGATATTTCTCTTAAATTCAGTTATATTACCAAATTCTGAGTAAGTTGGGGTGAAGGGGAAATATTTACGGGAATGTCAACCTAATGTCAGCTCAGCTAGGGTGGAATCCAGCCAAAACTTGGAAAGGGGAGCAAGTGTAACTGTATGAATGACTTGGGTACGTTTTAAATTTTACAATTTAGTTCTCAGGCGTTGAGACAGTTGACGAATGGATGCCTGTAGCTGGTGAAATGTCAGGACTTAGTGGTTATAGCGTGATGGTCACATAACTATGCAAAATGAGTCCTGTCAACATTCTGCACACAGCTGGAGTTGTCTGGGGAAAAGTCGGGGTTTTAATGGAGGTCTTGATGCATTCTTCTTACTTTCTCCATAAAGAAAGTGAACTTCTTTGTCTTTACTATGGAACTAATCTCATTCTTCTTGGGGAGGGTGTGGAGTGGAAACGTAAAAGTTATAAGTTGCTCTAGAAGGGTTTGGTTGGTGGTGTTGATGTTGGTTTGCGTTATATTGAAGTCATCACTCAATGCCGTCTGTGACAAAGTGGAGAAAGAAACATTGGGAAATATTGAGACACACCTCATCACTGGTGAACCCTTCTACTAAAAAAAATGTGTAAATAGGTTTTTTGCAGGGTTGTCATTTTTTGTGGGGGAAGATGTCAAGTGAAGTTAGTCATTACTTGTTGGTAGATAAAGGGAAAGACGCACTGTTACACTTTTTACGATGGAGAACTCTTATCTTTTCGGGTTATCTGTGTGATAAAGACCCCAACCACAAAACAGGCAAAGATAAGATCTTTACGGGGAGAAGGACAAAGTTGTAGTTACGCATTACTTCTTGACGTAACTTGGCTTAGTTTAGGGGAGAAAAGTGCAGTGATATTTTAAACAGAAGATAAAAGGATTGAACTTGGATGGCTGCACGATAAAGAGCTGTCACAAAGATTATGGAAAGACTTCTTTGAGGCTTTGATCTCCAGAGTTGGAAAGTGCAACAAAACAAAGTTTGAAAATCTTTTTGAATTCAAAATGCATTACTTCATCCACTCCATTATGGAAATAGGTGGAGTTGAGGGTGGAAGAGCGAGAGAAAGTTTATGAATTGTTAAAGAATTGTTTGGGTCACGTGATGCAAGGAAGTGACAATGAGATGCAGTTGCATTGTTGCGTATTGAAGCCAGAGAGGAATTAGGAATTGATGAGAAAGACTCGGAGGAATTCATTAGCTTGAGTTTTCACCGGCTTTCTCCATGCATTTGTCATTTTCACTTTATGAGCTTAGATGTTTTGTTGATGACTTGTTTGAGTGGAATGAGTCATTATGATTTTATAGCTGTATGCAAGAGGAGAGGGAGTGAATTAGCGGATTATGGCTGGAATAGGAATTAATGAGTTGTTATTAGATGGTAATGCGGTCCAGTGGGAGTTAATTTGGACGGTGGCATGGTAAATGATGTACACTCGTTAGTTTAGAATTAAAATGAGTTAATTGCTAATTAGAGAGAGGTTAGCCAAAGTACTCGTGATCCTACCTGGGATGGCGTGGATTATTGAAATAGAAATAATATGTACATGAGAGAAATTAGTATTTGACTAATTTTACAGAGTCCTAAGTTCAACGCCGTATTTGGATATGAACAATTTTTATATAGTAGTATAGAAAAAGATTGTTTCCCGGAATTCAATAATTTTTAAACCAATTATTTGCTTAGATTCTGTACTGCTAATTCCTGTTGACAAATTAACCAACAGGAACTTTCACATCTCGTTTATTTAACAATTATTATTTGTTGTCAAATACATGTGATGACATCAACCTGTCACAATTGGAATAATTCATTAAAATCCTGTCCTGTAAATATTAATCTTTTTCTTAAAAGTAAATGGACACCCAGAGTAATTCATGGTGTCATAAAAA
Organism: Folsomia manolachei; assembly: GCA_036491905.1. Classification (NCBI taxonomy): domain Eukaryota; kingdom Metazoa; phylum Arthropoda; class Collembola; order Entomobryomorpha; family Isotomidae; genus Folsomia; species Folsomia manolachei. The sequence continues at coordinate 8,105 of JAAXNX010001989.1, forward strand.
ATAATTTGAAACTAGCCAAATTCCTCTAGAGACCATCTTCTTCCCATATAATTCAAAACCACGCCATAAAAGCATTCCCACTAACTAGCAAGTTATGCATGCAACTGGAGTGCATTCATCTTTACAAAATCCTGCATTCTTTCCACCAGGAAGCTAGGATGTGGCTCTTTAACGAGGAGGAATTTCTAATTAGCGGCAAGATGAATGTTGTCCTGGTCTTGTCGGAGGTTTGGTTGAAGCAATTTTAACACCCTCACCAAGTAACAAAATGCCTCCTACTTCACAGCCAGGCTGAGCTTATTAGAGTTAGAGTTTAGAATTCCAGAGTCAAAATGATATCCAAGCCAGAAAGATTAGGATTACAGTAAATAACGGGCTGTCTACGGAGTTAGTTATGCTTGCCATTCTGAAATTTATTCACGAAATGGTTTCGCTGAAACCAGAACAAAAAGAGAGTTTTGTTGGATGGTGAATATCTCAGAAAAATGTTTAAAGAAAATTTGAAATCTTGTCCAAAATCCGGCTATCTATGACAAAAGTAAATTCAATTCTGAACGAGTTTTAAAGAGTGCTGGGTCAGCAGTGGGCCGTTTTCTAGAAAATGTCCAGCTACTCCAGATACATTCTGGAGTGGAGTGATAAGCCGACTTCAATTTGGTTTGTAAACCTCAATTTAACCCAGCTTAAGGAACTGGGTTTGGGTTCTCGATTTAAAACGAGTTTGAAAAAATTGGGGTTTGAAACTCTTTGAGAAGCTGAGTGGACACAAAAAGTTGTATTTTATTTTTGAGTTTGGTTTGAGTCTTGTAGAGAAGATTTACGGCTTGTTTTCCGCTTCAAGAGTTGTCAACACGCATGTGTTTCCCATCTGATTATGTAACTGGGATGTGTGCCACGGTACCAGCTTATTTATGAGATACATCGGACACTTTGGTTGATGATATTCTGTTAAAAAAATCAAATGAAAATGTAGCTGTAAAAACTTGTGCTTAACGCCAAAATACGTATGTTTTCGATAATATAATTGTTTAAAATATATTCAGGTAGAGAAGAAATATATAAATAGTGCATTTTATTTGAATCTTGTGTTTTTAAAAACGGGATGGAAAGAGTTTCTTAAAAAATAGGCTTCCTCCTTACTTTCCCGTTGTAGAATAAGACATAACTCTTCTACCACTGCGGTGACTGACTCAAATGGCTCGTTTCATAGTTGTTACGCATAATGAAGAATCCCATTTATTTCCAAGAAGTAAAAATGAGTTCCGGTTCTGCTTGTCGGGAGTGTGTAAGGTTTTCTGAGATTTTTTTCCGTCTCAACTCCGGTTGACGTCTGGGATTAGGATAAAGTTGGAAGGGACAGGGAAAATGTTAGATAAGTCGGGTACAAGGATTTAGTGGAGGTTGAATTTTTGCTTGTTAAAGCCACCGGAAACATGGGAGTCAATCTCAGATTTTGGTGGGGTTCAAAGAGTAATTATTAACATATTATTTGAGATTATGATATTTCAGGAAGATATGGATTTCATCTGTTATTTCATCCTATTACTATCAACATAATTCAAAATGTTTGGTGTCCAGACCACTCAAAACGTAAAATTACTTTCGAATAAAATTTGTTTTTGCAACCATTTCTCGTCAACAAGACAATTGCACTTATTCCGAGCTGAAAAATATAGTTCCGGCATTATTCCCGAGATTTTGGTCCCACGCCAAAAAAGATGTCGACACCCTTCCCTCTTGACAGTTTGGTTGTGGTTGCTTACTTGTTATTTGACTGGTTTTTACGGAGTCGTTGACAAGATTAATTTTTTTAACTGTTCAACCCATTATTCCGCCTGTTACTCATTTGCTGGGTTCATTCATGTGGGGAGTGGTGACGGCTCCTGTCTCGGAATGAAATGGATCGGCGAAAAAATTGGAAATAGAATTCGCAATTGAGCACGTTTCACCAGTTTAGTACTTTACTTACTCAACATTTAACGACTTCCTATTTCTTGAAGCGTTTTATGCTCGGCAAATGTGAAACTAATATTGCTCGAAGTGATCTTTGAGCTTTTTGCAATTTCCTGACATTATTTCGGTGTTAAATTTGACTCGGTCTGGGTATCGGAGTAAAGAAAGGGAGAGGAGTGATTGAATGCAAAAAATCCATTCATTTTTGCCACATGTTAGTTCCAGGAACCACTTGAAAAAGATGCATAATAAATTAAGGTTCTCTTGCTCCTGGGGTGTGTAAAAGAAGGGTTTTATGGAGTTTCGCAAATTGGAAGAGATACAGATAATGGCAATATGGAGGAGTTCATTATAAATAATTTGAGTAAATCTAAAATCAAGGCAGATTAAGAGTTTCAAGAAAACCGAAAAACATGACAATTTTAGCAAAAGATCGAAGGATCAAACCTTGTTTAAAAAAAGTACCATATTTGAGAATCATATAAAATCCATTAATCCCAACATTTCCATCATATCACACCTCCTGCTTTCACCACATTTCGCGAATTGATGCAATCACACCTAACCCCCAACAATTGGAGCACAGTAATCCTCCTGGAAAGCATGCTGACCCAACAAAATATCGGAGACGAAGACATTCGTCTCCAGAAATGCTGATTTATGGCAAAAACTTTGAGAGAACGTGTCCAACCAAGAAAATTGAACTGTTTGGGTGTCCTTCTTAAATCGGGAGAACAAGTCCATCACCCGAATTTTGCAGAAAAGTATTGCAAACTTTACACTTTGCCGAATTCATGGCGAGCGGTAATCTTAGCAAAATTGTGTGTCGAACATAAACATCTTCTGCTTGGTGGGATGGGATAAGAATTTGTGGTGTGGGCACAAAAAATGTAAATCCTTATTCCGACGTGGACAAAGCGACGTAAAGCTGGAGAGATTTGAAATATATTTCATTTAAAGCTGGGCAAGAAAATTTGAATTTTGACAGATTTGTTCGATTTGATGGGATGGTGACATTGGAATGGCTGACATAAGGGATTACGGATATTATGCATTGTTGGAGATGGAAACAATCCGAATTGTTGCGAAAGTTGGGTGACGATGTCCAATTCAATTTGTGCTGGTTAATGAATTGTAGTCTAGATTATGTGTGTTTTCCAGGATTTTATTGCATACGGATTAAATGCTGAATTAGTCTTGAATCTGTAGCATAAAATGCCACAAAATACGGGAAATAGTAACATATTATTATTTTAGTATTCTTTCCTTGTTTGATCGTCCCAGCTGTGAATTTTGTTCCATTCTTGATTCAGATTTTGTTGAATTTAGATATGCGCAAGTGGAAACTCTTCCCAAATTTATACGAGTTGTTTTCTGGTCTCTGAGCCATAAATCAAATATGCATTACATACATTTGATGCCTGGCTTCTGCTTTCTCTCCGGCCCAGCACAACCGGGTAACATCACAACTTACAAAACCATGCTCGACCAGACCAAACCAACCAACAAAGCTAGTGGAGAAAGTATTGATCCGACAAACAAGATAGGAGTTATGTAGCAAAGGAGAAAAGAAGTTTTTAGTTATTTGCACACATTTCACACTTATTTTCAAGGGAGAGAAAGAAATGCAGAATCTTTTTGATAATCTTGGTGGAATGGTCAGGTAGGATGTGAGAGAAGATGTTTGAAGTTTGTTAGGTAATTACAGCTGTATGAAAGTTACGGATATACCTGTAGCTGCAAGTTTAAGTGCACACGTAAGTTTGTGACTGAATTATTTTACAAAATCTAGGATTTTGCGACATTACGTATTTTTTGTGGATGTTAAATATTTCAAAGATCCATAGGTTTTTTTTAAATGTAGGCCGCAAATTTGTTCGAACCGGAAATATTTTATGGTGAAAAAATGTATAAAGGAAAACTTGTGTTATTCTGTTAAACTTTGAATCAGTATTGGCACAATTAGTGTTCTCTTCTCCAAATTATAATTACACGTTTAACTAAATAGAACCACTGTTGTTTTAAGACTTTAGCTCCCGTATTACACCGGGTATTAGCGGATTTTTTCTTCTACACCAAACCAGGACACACATAAGCCAAATGCACAACCCGGACAATTTTGTAGCTTCTGCCATGTGGTCCCGGGTAACTGCCATGGAATGAAGCTATTGCTTAAATTCTCTCGGCTTACAGTTTGGAATTTCGTTAACTTAAATCCTCAATAAAGATTAAGGGATTACTCGACTTACGTCCCAAGGCAGGAATTTCTTCAAGATATGGCTTAGTTAGCCAACCACATACACGTTGCTATTGCAAGGAAATCTAGATTTCCAAAATATTTTGGAGAGTTAGTAAACTCTGAAGTGATTTTGTTTTATTAAAGTGATTTGAGATTTGTGTTGGAGTGTTTATTAGCCAACCACATACACGTTGCAAGGAAATCTAGATTTCCAAAATATTTTGGAGAGTTAGTAAACTCTGAAGTGATTTTGTTTTATTAAAGTGATTTGAGATTTGTGTTGGAGTGTTTTCAAAATATTTTGGCTATTTACGTCCCCCCGGGAGTAAATACCCGGAATTCGGTGCTGGACAATGTTCCTACGGCTGCTTAGGATTCAACAAGGCTTAGCCTAAAGATTTAAGAGGCTCTTACGACTAAGAGGAGGATTTCGTGGTTCCAGAACGATGATGGGATGGGATGCCTGAAAGAGGGAGATTGTTTAATGTTTCACTTTACTTCAAAGTTGGGTGATTTTTGCGCAAAGTAATGTTCAAAAGTCATATTGCATAAAAGATTAGACTTTATTTTTCCTGGGTAATGGCCATTCTGCGTCTAATGGGTTTCAGACATAAATAGTAAGTTTGCATGGTTAAATTTGCCGATTCAAGTGCTTTCACCCAGAAAAGGAAGCACATCTTTTTTGTGGAAGACTTTGTAAGTGAAAGAAGGATCATGACAGAAATTATGAGAATAGTTTTAGATCATGGGAGCAGAAAGAAAGTTGATGCTCATTATTTTAGGCGGAGGACGAGGTGTGGAGAAAAGTTTGTGAAATATTGCGATTTTTCTTGAAAAACTTTCTCCAGAGTTTGAGTCGGTGTCTGAATCTTCATCGCCAGCCACCTACTTTTAAGGCTCGATACAATCTTTTGGCATTTTTTTACGAAATCTTAAAACGCAGTCCGGTCCAGTAACTGGACTCCAGTTGGACACTGGTTGGTAGAACCTAAGTAAAAATAATGTTGGCAAAGTGAGTGGCTGGCTTATCTTTTCTGGAACTGTGAGACTTTCCAGGCTCCCTGTGGAGTGAAGTGTAATAAAATGGGGAAAGTATTCTAAAAGCATTTTTACATCCGGAATTACCCACTGGTCACAGATTGATGGGTTGCTTATTAATGCGGAGGGCTGGGCTGATAAATTGCGGACATAAACCCAAAAATGGGATAGATATCGAAAGTACCTGAACTTATTTTACTTTATAAAATGTTACTTATTTACAAAGTATAATTCACAACATAAATAATATTCAATCAAATATTTCTCCGTTTTAAAAGCTGTTTGATGTTATGTTCGTCACTAATAAATTGATGTTTTCTATTTTAGTAAACTGCCGACTACCTGATGCCTGGTCGGGGAAATGGTTTCAGTCCGGAATACCAAATCCCGTTTTGATTGACAACAAATCCATAGAAGGGAAAGGAACATGTTATGAGAGCTCTGGAGATAAGTTCCTCTTTGTTGAGAAGTAAGTAAAAGTTTGTAACTTTTTGTAAAACTAAGTTTTGGATGGAACAAGTTTAAGTTGCTCATATTTCTGGAATAAATAGTGAAAGCCTCGTAATGCGTGAATAATAAGAACATAATTCTTGGGAAGTGGGGAATCTGCTGTAATTCAAAATTCCGGGAGTTTCACTTAAGGAAAGCGACTAGGTCTTATCTGGGGTGAATAAGATGCATTCCTGGGTTTGGGTGAGGGAAGGGAATGGCAATATTTCAAAGGATGGAGGCGAGGCATACATAAAATGGTATGAAAATGTGGGTATAATTAGGTCGTATATTTTTGCAACTGTCTTTTTTATTATTTTGGGGTAGTTCCCTTTGACCGAGGGGAAAGAAAACATTCTTTTTAAGGAGGGATGTATGTTGGAAAGAATTTTATATTAAGAAACTTGAGCACAGGGTTTGAGCTTATTTAAAAAGAGGAGTTTGTGGAATTATGGTTTTGTGGAGAATAATAGACATTAAAAAATTAGGCAAACAACAAGGAATTTTTTAAATCAGGAGGAAAGCATCTAGTTTGTTATAATCATAATTTTAAACACTAAAAAATATTTGAGACATTAAAATTGTACAAGTTTTGTGACTTTCTTCATAAAACATTTCTAAATTTTAAATATCAACCCAATCCATGTTTCTCGAATAACTTTAAACTCTCATTTTATAATTGGATGCTTTATTCCGTGCAGTGGAAGCAGACGGAATTAGTTCTTGCCTCAGTTAATTATTAGACGGAATTCAGGCCTAGTTTCATTCCAATAGGGTGGAGAAAGTATGGAAGATATCCTCCTTGTGGAGTCAATGCACATGGAAAAATAAGCTCTGAGATTACTTTGGAATATTAAGAGGAACAATGCAACTATTACTACGACCACTACCCTGCCAAATTATCATTTTTATAAATGGTATTCAAATCATGAGCAATTGAGATTGTGGGTAGAATAGTTGCATTGTTAGAAATGCCAATGGATAACGTCGTTTATTATTTTGGTTGTATTAAAACTCTAAAAATGGCTTATTAGATATGAGTTAGAAAAGGGTATACAAAATGTAACAGCAAAAGTCTCAGAAATCTATGTTTTTGATACCTAAATAAAATAAGTTTCTTAATAAGTCCGTCTGGCGCCAGTAATCACTTCACGTCACTTCCGTTCTGAATTTTTGTCATTGTCTCTTTTAATTAAGTTTCCACTCCAACATAAATAAGAAGGAAGTTAAGTTAATTATTTATAAAATTCAATTTCTCTCCAGAATTGAATACTATTTTCCTAAATGCAAGCTGGTCAAAACAGACTCCTTGCCTGACTTTG
>JAAXNX010001990.1:0-15143 GCA_036491905.1 Folsomia manolachei
CTCATTACTGTGCTCCATGAGCACTGCTCACTAATTGAGGAATTGAGGTAAGGACGCCATCATTGATTTAGGAAATGTGAAATGATTTGACTCAAATTAAACGAACTATGGTTTCATTCCAAGGTCTGTAAGGAATCCTGCAAGAGAAAGTAAAAAAAGCAGAAAAAAGCTGAAACAGTTTTGGGGTCTATTATAGTGGCACCATAATAGTGGCATTTGATACCACAGTTTCCAGCCGTCAATGCAGTTTATCCTCGCGTATTGCCATTCTTGGAAAAATCTTCCTTTTGGAATTCGATCCTATTTCTTCACTTGAGCCAAAAGTTGCAAAATCCTCCACCAACCTTTTTTCCTACACTCATCCAGATTTGTGCATACTCCCACCCAGATTGGTTTCAATACCATCCACCCACATACGACTTTCTCCACTATTTTCTGCCCCGGCTGCCAATCTCTAGTTTGAGTTCCTACTCACAAAATAAATCGAACCGAGCACAATCAAACCAAAGCAAGCCTCCGGCTCAGGTTGTTGTTTCTTGAGGTATCACTTTCTTAAAGAAAGTTTATTTTCAAGAAATTCTTGTGAGTTGGGATTGCTAATAAAATCATATAAATTTCCTCCTTTTTGTCTAGAATCCCACTCCCAGCTAGCTACCTGTAGTCAATCAGGAGTCTCCGCTTTTTCTAAATATTTCCACATTATTCATGCAAAGTTGGTGAAATTTATGTAAAGCAGATTAACTGCCACATCAGTATGTAGTTGATACCAAGGAAAATGTGGATCGACTTGGGTAATTTATCTTGCAAAAAATTTCGCAAGGAACATAATGTAATCCGCTGGATCATTCCGTTACTTAACGGCTGGTCTGGATAAGCAGTTTCCTCAGTTTCCTAAAAAATTATGATGGCTCCCGTTTTATTACAAAGCTTTAATATGACAACCCTTCTTATCCAACCTGGACAAAGAAGGAGAAAAAAATTATCCCCTGGAAATTCCTTGAAGGAATGCCTCGCACTTATTTAACCATCTGCGTGTCTGGAACTCTGGATAAAAAAGGGACCCGCCTCCCAACTAATTATGCATGCACGACTCTCCAGACTTTAGCGAAGTGCTGTGTATTATGAAGTAATTTTGGTCCCGGCAGCCTTAAAAGTAATTACGCTAATTGCAAGAGTACGACAAACCATGTAAACGACGGCTTTCATTGGTCCTGACCCCTTTATGGGAGAGATTTTAATTCAACAAATGTTAAAACAGACGTGTTAAAAATAATGAAAAAAATTCTTTTTCCAGACAAAATAATAGTTTGTTTAATGACAACCTTCATCTTGAAGCAATTGTTTTACAGCACTAAGGAATATATAGCAAATTAAATGCGTAGCATGCATTAGGAGGATTGCATAAGCGAAATTTTTTCCAGGAATAAAAACTTAATTTATGAAACGGCTCTTCTTTCATGATCCCTAAGCAAAATTGGTTGCATATCCCACAACCAGGAACAAGATGGAAATAAGGAAATGAGAGTGAAAGTAGGAGAAGGTAAAGAAAACAGGGTACAACGCTTTCTTTTTAGATTTACATCATTTGTAACCTGATGGGTTTCCATCCACCTACAGAAAATGCTCATAAGTGTAAATCCGCAATTTGCAGATAACTCATCACCTCACCTCCTCCCTGTTTCTTGTACTTTGTCGCATTTAAGTTTGGCTTTCTTTTATTTTTGATTTTGACACGAACAACTTATCTGTAAGAACCTTGGTTTTGTGAATTTTTGCATTATTTCACACCACCATGATCCGTTTTAGGCTTAACTAATCCCACCGCAATTTGTAGTTCTTGACGTACCTTGATCCATCTTGACTTTGTCAATGTCACTTAACTAAACATTCTGTATTTTTACTTTTCCCTTCTTGTAAAACTAAACCTAGAAAACCCCTTTATATCAGAATACTTGTAGAATCACTCACAAAACAAATATAATGCAACTATTTGTTTAAAAGATACAAATTTACCCATCACATTAATCTCGGCCTGCCATAATTTGCTATCCCATTAGCCTGATGAATCTTCAGTGATGATAAATCTCCAAAATTTCCCAGAAAATGATTGATACCCCAAAACACCCTTTTCAAGCCTAATTCACGCTGATTCCTCCATTCCTAATCCTGATTCCAATTTCGTAGGAATTTCTCACCACCACTCTTTGAAGCAGTTCTAAATTATCTCCAGGTCACCCCACCACCTTTTCTGTTGCCTTGAATCTTGTATTTACAAATAAATACATCCCACTGAGCCATTCATTCATTCCTTAGCCACCTGCATACCTTCCTTTTCATGGGATGAGCTCCCTCCCAAGATAAATGACCCTTGCTTCTCTTTGTTGAGTGAATTCGCCATAAGAGAAAGCTTTGGAGAAAGTTGGTGAATGGATTTGGTAGCATATGCCATCAAACTCCATACATCCGCGTCTTAGCCTACCTCATGGAAAATTTCCACTGGAAATGAATGCATTAAGATTATCTTGCTTCTAGGATAACCTCGTTTTTTCTATTCATTCCTCGACTACTCCATTTTAATACCATTCCCTCCACATCATACCCTTTTCTGGGGATCCCGTAGTCGGGGCCTTATCTCAAAAAATATCTTGGTCACATCCCACCCCACCACCTGAGGGATGTGGATGTATATAATCACACAAAAAAATGGGGAAAGAATCAAATTTATTTGATGAGATGAATACAAATCAACTGGATCCTATACGTGGCTCGTTAGTAAGAAATATGCATTAAAATTTTCATCACCTTCAAACAATACCGAGTTCCCATTTCCTTCAGCCCATTGTATCCCATGTTGAGAGAAAGCTCGTACATATTTTATGACGAGCTTTGTCCTAGTTCAGTCTCACAATTTGCCGAATAAAACAAAACACGCTGCTCCATCCAGACTGTGGACATTTCGAATAAAATCATAATTTTCATGAAAACCAGTTTGATTGTCGGCATGAATCCTGCGACATGCTAACCGGAAATTACAGAACTAAATAGCATTGAAGGATATAATATACAACACAATATACGACATTATATTGTCCCAGATTGAGTGAGGAATATAATGACGTGACCAGATACTATATGAATGTCAAAATGTCACAAACAGAAGATGATTGGATTTTCTCAGCAGGGATCGACGAGATGACTTTTCTTCTGTCTATTTTCTAACATAACAATAACTTTATTGGGTGGAAGCTGATTCTTTAAAAAATAGAGTTGTAACCCATGATTGACACGCTGACAGATGACGACTCACTTATCCATGGATAACTCTGGAAAATGATGGATATCGACATGAATTTAGTTTATTGACTCAATAAACTCTCATGCAAGATGAGCAAGTAATGAACACAACCCACAGAATGGATGTCTGATGCCCGTAGACCTAAAAAAGAAGCGTATGTAGTCAGTTATTAAGTAATTTATGCTTTCCTGGCTGCCTCCATTACTACTTCATCCCAAGGCAGGAAGGATATGGATGCAGTAACTCGCAAACAAGGTAGTTAGTGGAGAAAGCAGTAGCCTAGTAGCTTATGTATTTAGAGCTAGCCGTGCATGAAGCCGTGAATCCAACGAACGAAGCTCTCTTTAGCACAACTAAGTATAAAGAAGTGCTTTAATCAACCAGGTTATTGCTGGGGTTTATGGTAATGAATTGGAGAACTGCCCATGTCCAATATATCATTTCCCACGAGCTCAACCAAACCAAGCGTCAGATTCTGGGCTTAGTCCGAGAATTTCAGGTCCACGGACACTTCTGTCCAGTACATGTGTGCTGCATGAGATTACGCAAATTTTGATGTATAGTACGAATAAATTTAAGCGATTCATACAATATTATGCGAATGTTTAATGAATAATTTGCCGGAAGCATGTTTCAATTGAAACCCAGTTTTGGTCATATCATTCCCTTCAAAAATGCTTTACATCAATCCAACTTATGGATTAATGATTGAAATCCAACCCCTGGAAACTTAATCCTTCCTTGCCACCTTGTATTAGGTGGTAACTCACAATTTCCTCAAATTACTGCCATTACAAATTTGACAAGCCTTTATTCACGAGTCTCCCGAGTTTCCATTTTTTTAACCGTTTCTCTCCGTTGATTTATTAATGCCGTCCTTTAATTCATAATTAGATCTCCTTCCTTCCACGTAGTAGAAAAGTCTTGTTATCCGTCAATGGCAGAGGAAATTCGGCTCGAGCGAGTATCCTCCTGCAAACACTTTCTCCTCAAATTTTGTCTAATGGATCCCTAATCCCGTGGCTGGCGTTGCTGAGTAAATTCGTGTCAAGTGAAATATAACAATTGTAGGACGCCATTTTTGTAATGGTGACCGGAATCTAATAACCGTAAAGGTCATCCTTTCCTGGAATCCGGTCGACCTCCTGCGAAACATGTGCGAAAACAGAACTTTAAATTTAAATTTGCAACTATGTAAAACTCCGACAGACGGACAAAGCTTCCATACAAATGCCACTTGTGCATTTAGGAACAAAGTGCGGAGTGGATGGATACAACACAGTTGTTGAACACTATGTCCTGAACATGGTGTGAAGTGGATCGATAATGGACCAAAGCATTGTTTGCCGTAAAACCGCTGCATCAAAGAGCTCAGAGTAAAAACGAATATCCTTCCCTTCTAGACTCCAAACAGCTTGAATGGACTACGAATTTTGAACAATTAAAACAACACTTTTGCATCCTTAACCAAGTTTTAGATGTGCTGAAATGGTTCAAAAACGAACTCAAAAGATGGTTATAAAACAGTATTGATACACTGCATGATTTATTTCCTCTCTATCCCGTAATTTGGTCTTCCACCAAGTGGAACACTACTTTCTTTACCCCTCAATATTCATAGGTTAGTTAGTTACATGGAAATAACGTGTATCAAAGGAATGGAGCTCACTAAGCAATCTTTTTTTGCACACTACGCAAGGCGCCACTTGCTCTGGAAAAAAAGTCTCTCTTTTTGATACAATTGTCCCGTTTACGCCTTTCTTCCCTCTTGACCATTGATTTGATGGTAAACTTCTCCTGTCTTGAGTTTCCTTTCTTTTTTTATTTAATCCAAAAAATGTTCTTGGTCCTCCAATTCTTCCTCCAACTAAACTTTGTTCTGGACACATACACTCGTAACTATTTCTTTAAGATCACTTGGCTTATTCTTCTTCTTGGCTCCGAGTCCGAGTCTCACTGGTTATTGCGTAACTTGTTGTCACTCTCCCAATTTTTATCCAGTTCCAATCCTCCAATTGAATCCAACTCTGAAAAAGAAACAAAGAGAAACAACATATAATCAATACCGAAGTTGGCTGAGTTTACAGAAAAGATCAACTCCTTTCCCAGAATTTTAACCATTTCCCACAATTTCAACCCAAAAAAAGATTGAAAAATCTCCCAAAATCTGTGAGAAACATCGCAATTTTTCCAAATTTTATCCCCAAAAAAATGTTAACTCCTTTAAAATCTCCTCCTTGTTAAAATACTTATCCATAAGTGGCTTCAAACCCTCCCAACCAGTTACTTTGATTACCCTCATTCATTGTCACGCAGAATCGGAGTAACACTGATTCCGGGAAGTGATAACAATGACTTAAATCTAAAATCTAAAATCGATTCCTTTTCCCAGTTTTGAGATAAGCTTCAGTCTCCAAACCTCCTCTCAGTTGCATTAACCCAAAGTAAACTACTTTCCGGAATTTCATAGTTTAGATAAATTTGAGCCTCAAATCCCACTCTAGCCTGGAACCTGTTTAGTTTCATGGTCCAGAGTAAGAGTGGGATCAGGAGTGGGGCTGGATATCTATATTTAGTGGACCCACTCATTCTGTTAGAAAACAGCCTCCAGCTAACCATTTCACTCTTACTGGAGAGTGAGAAATCTGGGAGGATGGCGTGATATAAATAATCTCTGGATATCTATCTGTCTTCTGTTGCTTGACTAAATGTTCAATTGAAATGAGATAGATTTCTGAGGGAGACTTATCCTCAAAATACTTGATTCAGAGACAGTGATCTGGTTGAGAGATGATGTCCTTGTTTATCAAAGAACAGATTTTAGTGAACGTAATATTCTCATATTTCCAATTTACACCAAACTATTGATGTATCAATACACCCAGATATTAGATCTACTCCCATATTTACCAGTAATCTCTTCATAACCCGACTCCTCTATTTGTAACAAGTTATAAAACGCTGTCATGATACCGTATCGGATTCTGGAGCTTAAAATCTATTTAAGCCATATCACGATAGTAATTCTTAAGTGCATTTATTTATTCCTGAGCCTACTCCCATAAACAACACTCAAGTAACCAACTGAATTATTTTGCTTGAAATATTCTTGCCTGAAATAACGACCATCTCATGAAAATGACAAAGTTTCTGAAACTATTTTCCCCATTATCTCACCATTATACGGCTGCTCAACATGAATCAGCCAAATAATTCTGTTGTCCTCTCCTCGACTTACATAATGTCCTAGATTGCAGGACTTGGAATGCAAAGTATTCAAACTTTGCATAATGGGTCCAAGCCAAGTTTAAGATTGAGCGGAAGTAGAAAATAAGTTATTCAATTTACCAAAGGCCAGACGAAGGACGGTGCTCTGGGCGACTAGTTAACTAGCGCCGTGGTCACTGTGGTCCACGACGAATGGCGGCTCGGGATCCGGTGATTTCAGAGTATTTCTTATCAATAGGCACCCTATCATCGTAAAGGGAAGGAGCTTGAAGAATGATCCCAGCCGTTCCGACAAGTACGGCGAGAGTGAATATCCACAGAAAAAGTCGGTCCAGCACCATTGCCACATACTTCCAATCTTCTTTAACCTAGGGTAAGACAGACAAATTGATTACAGCAGCCAACTTACGAACATTTTCGTCTCTCCTTCATTTTAACTCATCTCCAACCCGGCTTTTTATTATTCTAGAGTCAAATTGAGGCAACATTTTTCTATGCAAATGTAATAGGGTGCGAATGGCGGAACCATGTCGTCGTCGCGGACTCTACTCCAAATTTTTGGGCTAAAAACCACACCACAAAACAAAACACGCCGCCGGGTTATGGGTGGTAATTATCGTAAAAGCATTAACCAAGCTTTATTACTACACAACAGCTAAGTACTCCTTGGTCTTGTAAAATTAAAAACTTTCCCGTCCCCAGTTCCCCAGTTACTGTGACTTACCTTGGTTGAGTCTTCTTGAAGCCGGGTATGTCTCGCAATGAACCTCACCCCAGCACAGGCACGATGAACATGGACATCAGGAATACAATTGCGATTAGAGCAAGAAATGGATGGCTTGGATAATAATGGGGATGGCAGGGGCACGGCATCATCAGGGAGCCAGCTCTCCGTAGATCCATCATGACTTGGATAACCGCCCCCGTGAACTCGACACCCACCACTGGCATCCGTCATTCGGTAGGGAGGCATAAATCTGGAAAATGGACAGATTCAGCACCACACAAACACAGGTAATAAGTGTGTAGGAGGCACGAGTGGGGGCAAATTAACAACCACCCGAGGATTACCCTCGTAAACAGGCCTCCAAGGGTGACTGGGGTCGTGGGGGTATTTCAGTAGGACTGCTCTCTTCTCGCCAATAGCTTTCCGTTTGGTGAAAGGTAGAGTTGTTTCCGGCACGAATCATTAACATGCTTTCTTTCCATTTATGCCTGCAAAACAGAGGGAACGGTCTGTTTAGAGAGAGTGATGGATGCAATCAATTTCGGGAGAAATCTTCTAAATCGCTACGAAGAAACCCAACCGTTTGCCACAAACTATTCATGAATGAAATACCCACATGTGTCCATCTACAGAGAATTTAACCAATTTATGAAGCTCCTCTCATTACCTGACCAACTTTGCGGCTACAATTATGCGGTCTCTGTTAAGGACAAAGTTTGGAACTGGATAATCTAACGTGTTTCACCTACAAAACTCTCCTCCACCCACCCAAAACATTACTTCATTTACAGTGAATCACAGCCTGTGACTACCCCCGTAAAAAAACATGCATCCATTACCCTCCAAGTAAGAGAACAAGGTTTGTCTCCTTATTTACGACACCAGTCTAATGGCAACGAATAGTTTCCCATCTTGGAAAAAGTATCGGAACAAACTTTCTTTACAAAGGCTGGGTTTGAAGATGAGAGAAGTTTTTTCACGAAATAAACATTTCAACCCAAAATAATTCAGGGCATGCAGTGTACCCGGTTCTAATGTCCCTTGCTTTGTCCCAGTGGGTCAAACTTCAGTTGTAAAACTTATCGTAATGGCTACATGCCAGGTTCCTCTATAGCTGGAAACATAGTAAGAACCCGAAATGAAGCCTAGTTTAGCATCCGCTATAACCTGTCTTTAATCGGGGTTGAGTTGTACCCGAAAAAAATGATGTTACTCCTATTATAGGAGTTCTACTATACCCGAATCATCCTTTGGCTTTGGAGAACACTGGAGTTTCTCATCTGCTATTATTTGAGGATGAGATTTACGACGCCTTTTCACCACATTTTCTACCAGGACTCTCAGCAGGAAACCAAAAACATGGACGCCATAGCCCCGTCGCAGAAGTTGGTCGGTTGTAGGGCAGCAGCACTCTAGATTTTTATGAGGAGGAAGGAACTGGACGGAATGAGGTGTTTTTTTAGTTTGCATCAAAACATGGATTCATTCCTTGGACGAATTTCCTGCAAATATCTATAAGAGTCAAATTTGCGGGGTTTTATCCTTCGCGGAATTTTGGCGATATGGCCATTGCAATTTCCTGCATCCCAAGAAGCGCAATTGAATAAAGGAATCCGATAAAGACACCGGACCTCTAATGCGACATCTTTTAAATGCAATATAGACCTTAAGAGCATTTCCTTTCTAATTTTTCCTAGAATCTCTCTGGATGCAGCGACAAACGAAAAAATCAATGCTCATCGATTCCCTGGATGAAAGAATGACTCCATTTTTTCCGGAAAACGCCCGGCTACAAAACACGAGCAAGTCATTACCCGATATAATTAAAGCAACGTACGAGTGAAGATACGAGGTAAAACTAATGAAAATCGAGCCAAGCATGCCTCCACCTCCAGCTCTGATTACATTTTGTCCAGAAAGAACTTTGAAATAAATTCCGTCTCTCCATTCCGATGACACTCCCATACTTATCGGGCGGAACGTGTAAATTGGATAAAATACCAAATAGCCAACTCACCTATGCGTTTCCATCGTGTAATGTGGTCTTTTCATCATGAGCAATCTCGGAAGTATGTGAAGGAAGACGCGACGCACCCACCTGCCGTAAAATAAGGAAATGTCACACTCCATCTCCAACAATTTATAAATCCCACTTACGGCGACATTGTGTGAGTTTGAGGTGAGCGGAAGTGCACATTAAGGACCACTACGGTCACACATATACTGAAAAAAGGACATTATTAGTAACCTAGCACTCATCCTGCAAATATCTCGACACAAAACTCAACCCAACTCAGTCCCGATTTGCAAAATGTATGATGGCAGACAAGACTCAAATTACTTTTGCCCCTGTCACCCTCGGGAAGGAAGAGGAAAAGGAACTCATAACGACAGGGAGCCAACTCTGCCAACAAATGACTTGCTCCAGAAATTTACTACGGAACATGATGCTCTGGAGCATTGCTCTGGAGTTGATGTGTGGAAAATACGGAGAGAAATTCTCTGGTGAAAGCAAAAAGGAAAGCAAAGGACATGGAATCGATATCCTTTCGAGGGAAATTAACAGGGACAAAAAGTCTGTTTGCAGCTAAATTGAGTCGTTAGCAATGCTTAATGGAAAAGTATTGTAAATTACTTTTACTCTTGGTGCAGAGGAGAGGACACGAGTCTTTTCAAGTAAATAACTTGAGTCAACTAACTACAAGTACGAGTAGTATATGGTTGGCTATATAATATGGGTATACTACTGGAAAAATAGTATAATCTAATTCCTTGGGAGCAACCAATTACTCTGGGAAAGGTGGGTTGGAATAAAAAAGTGATTCTAACTGTAGGTATGATTCTTTGCAAGATTCTTACCTGATGGAGACGAGTATCATGGCTGTAAAGAGAAATGGGGAACAGTTAGTTTAAATCTGTGCAAATGGCATTAAATTGAGCAACAGTATAATATTGTTAGTTGCTGAAAGAAAGAGAAGATGGACGGATATTGATATAATATTCGTAAAAGGTATGCATATGCAGAGATTGCAAACTTGATACACAAGCAAAGGTTCCTAAATGATAACCCAATTTTAACAGTAAAGAGATATCATGGTATATGAAAAATGGGATTAAATTCCTCTCTCAAATATCATACTGTTGCTTCATCCCATAAATTGAATAAATGTGTGCCTCGAACTTACCAAATATCAGATATTTCCCTAGTAGAGGAACAACGAGGCTGGTCGGAGGAATAATCTCGACAACCTGGTAACAACAATATAAATAATTACTTTGATTGTTATAAACAATCTCAAAATAGTACGTCAGAAATAACTTACAAGTAAAAAGAAAACGTGCAAACTGGAAAATGTCAAAAATTACAATGTTAAGAATGCTTATTACTACTTAAAAAAACATCTTCTTAATAAAAGATAACCTCACCTAATAAGGATTGAGATGGCCAGAGTCACCTGAAAGATAAGATCATTCATCATTTCATTACGTCCTCAATTTAACTCATTCTAAAACTCTGATTTTTCCAAATAATTTCTTCCTAACCTGCCCACTGGCAGATGTTTCTATCTTAAAGCCATTGGCAAAAATAACTTTCTCCCGAATTCGGGTAACTACCTGGGAAGTAGGAATATTAATATTACGCATAATTTCCAAAGTTTTCTTCTCCGGTTTGTAGGAAACCCCGAAATTATTAGAACGGAGAAAATATTCAATTAAGTTGAATGTCAAAAATTTAAATATCCTCCCAAAGTTTAATCATTTCTTTGACCCGACTTCGGGGAACTGAGTAAGATTTTGAAATAAAGTAGTTTTTCCTCTCAAACTCTCTTCACCTTTCATCTTTTTCCACATTTAATGAATCCCAGAGAAAGTTGATCATAACCAAATTGATTGTTCCAATGGAAAAAGTTGGCAACTTAATTTCCAAACTCGGGAATTATCAGTTATTCAATGAGCCATGGCTGTAAACGTACCTTTTCCCCGGAATCGGATGGCAGGTAAAAAGTCAAAACGGTTAGAAAAGAAATCCCCATGCATGGAATGATCAGGTTGACTGTGTAAAATAGTGTCTTCCGTCGCATCGTGATATTAAAGGTAATGTCCAAATAGGGTTCTGGACCATAGTAACAAAAAGAGTTAATTTCAACCCGTATTTCTAGTCGACAAAATTTTTGCAAAAAATTATCTCACCGTCACAACACGTATAAAATTTCTCGTTACTGTAAAACAAAAATTTGCAAAATATTAGCACAATTTTCTCAATTCCAATTTTAAAATCAAAACAATTCGCAAACTTGACACATTTTTTCATACTCCTACAAAAACCTGACTTAAGAAACTTGTGCGGAATGTCAATCCAATTCTTAGCTTGCACATTCTTATTGAATGTAAGAAATTGATTTATCCCAAAAATATTAAAAGTATTTCTCTCCCGAGCACCCTGTCTACCCCGATCAAGTTTAGATGGACAATTTGCCCAGCATCTGGACAGCCCATCTTTCCGCATTAGGAACTCTCCCAAGGAAAATGGGATCCGACAGATAACTTTGCTCAAGTTTTCCAGCCACTTTTCCCCTATCTCTCCCTCTCATCAAATACTTACAAACTCCTGTCCCTGACAAGAGATCTCATACCGAATAGAAAAGAACAAAATCCTACCGAACTGCAGGAACGTCGAGAATGTCCCACTCCACAGAAAAATAGAATGCTGTCAAGTCAACTCCTAACTGAACAACGTTGGAACCCTCGACTTCATCAAAGTGTCGAAGATCCACTTTAAATCCGTCGTAGGTCCAACTCCCAAATTTTAGGATGCATGTTTGCTCGTCAAATGGAAAATATTCTGAAATTGAGAAAATTGAGTAGAAAATCATTTTACAACTTGATACACAACTTGCAAACTTACCGACATCGATTTCACACGAGGATTTGTAAATTGCAGGCGGTTTCCACTCCACAAGACCATTGTTGTATCTGTAAGAGGCATTGTTGGAATTTGGTGTGGGACACAAGTGGCTAAATTTACTTACAGTGTCGCTTTGGTTGCTAGTGTCACTTCAAAATTACCGTCGGCACTAAAAACACAAGGATTATTGGAAGAAAGTTACTTTGGAAATTTTACAAAATATGATTTTCGGATTGGTTCCGAGTCACTGTGACTCAGTCACGGAGGAAAGTTGAGCTTCCGTGTCATTTGCAGAGATCTCAAAGTCAACTGGAGTGAGCCCCACCCATCCACTCTCTCGTGTCAAATCCATTCATTTCACTCATCCATGCAGAGTCAGGAAATAAATGGAGGCTAACTAAATACCAAGTTGGAGAAGGTAAATTAAAATGACTTACTTGTTGTAGAGTACAATATCTGGTCGCCAAATGTGGTCGGATGGGACGTGCAACATCTTTACGCCACCATACTCGTTTGGTTCCCTATAATAGGAGTGAGAGTGTTAATAGGGATATGGCAGCTTTTATAATGTGTCAGCTTACCATGTCAATTTGTAATCGTACCAAAACTGCAATTTGAGACCATTAATTAGTAAGGTTGAGAGAAATGCATTATTTTAACACAAATCGCTCATTATGCAAATGTCCTACTTCCAAACACATTTTTGTATCTTCGCTAAGTAGGTATTTTACAATGTTCAAAAACTCCAAAGAAATTTTGTTCTATTTTTTACTTTTGCTCTACTTTTTTTGCATACTGAAACTTAAACTACTTTTTGTTATACTTGTTAATATCTTTGACCCCACGATTGTTGCGAACCGCACTTGAAAGTTTGCCAGAAAGTAATCCAACAGTCAATATCAAAGGTTTGGGTCACTCATATTTGGTGTTGTAAATAGTAGGAGAAAATTTAATTCCATGTGTATTAGAGCCCCATTAACTTTTCCATGCCCATAAATACTTTCCCATAATCTTCTCCAGTGCTAAATCAAATATTTGATTACAAACTTGAATTTAACCCCATTACGACCAACGCTTTCATGAATCATCATCGGCTATCCTTTGTATTTTCAGTATACAAAGTTGATTCCTTCCCAAAAAACATAAAATAGCCGACTCAATCAAGTGTCACCCTTCTTTTAGACCAACTCTTCCAATTTCCATTTGCCAACAAAAGCCGGACTTTCTCCAACTATTCAATGTGTCATTATATCCCCATCTCCTAAACTTTGGATCTCTCCTCCTGCCATTCTTTCTTTCCTTCTTGCATCATCCTTTCTCCATTGTTTCCCTTCTTTGTTGTTCTCCTCCTTTCAGCCCTTTTCTAGGATAAATTTCCAAATAAATGCGCAAAGCAGGGCGAAGCCAACAAGAAAACTTTTTGTTGAACTCGAGCAAATCGTTCTTCTACAGCCATCCGTTTCCTCCAACTCACTAATCTCTGTACTCACTCTACTACGAGTAACTCGTAACAAACAAGTTTTAACTGTTTTTGTTAACCAAGACTACAAAAAACTCTGTTCTTCCCAAGAGTGGGCGGATGTAAAGAAAGTTGACTCCATCCCATGAATGATTCTCTGATGAGAAAAAAGGTTGGTGATCAATCCTCATAGTTCTGACTGCTAAAGTGCCTGACGCCTATGCATTTCAATAAAATGTTGGCTATGCATTTCCTAAGGAAATTTTCCTTACAAAAAACATTCCAACCAAGAATCGAGGCTATGTGTGTGCCAGGGAGAAAGGAACATAATGCATAAATTACTGCCAAACTTGGGACGAGGATCAACATGAATTTATAGGGAATAAATTGGAATGGCTAGAGATGTGCAGGGTTCCTTCCTTTGTCTTCCTACAAATCAAGACGATGTCTGTCTTCCCTTGGTAAATGCCCAGATGAGGACTACTTGCTGAGTGGCATTTATTTCACCAGGAACATAGTACCCTCAACAAGGGACGTGTTAAATAGGTCTCCGCTCTATCCCAGGAAATTGAATCCCTACCGTAACAAGGTCGTCGTAGACGACTTCGGGTTGTAATCAAAATATAATAAGTTGACTACCACACACATAAAGCCAGTTGACTATCCCAAGTAGAAAGTCATATATGGGTTGGATCCTTCCAGAATAGAAATTGGGTGGGTGGTATCCCCGAGTTAAGGCACTTACTTGGAAATATTGACCCACACACGTCCCACCTTTTCCTTTATTCTGGTAACTGGCTGGTCCAGAACAAAGCCTCCGTTGGACAAAGGAAAGGTTGGAAAAAGAAAACCGAAAAAATGCTTACTCCACCAGTGTCTCGTTGGAGAAAGCAATGCATAGCCTCCTACCAAACCACATCACAGTCATATCAACAACAGGCCAAGGTATGTCCATTACTGATGATTTATTTTACTCTGCTTTCTCTCCCTTTCTCCCTCACATCCTCTCCCTGTGATCCTCCGTTTGTGTCCCACATCCATGTCATCGCCATTACGAACATGTTGGTGTTTCGGCGTTGATATACTCTTTCCAGTCATGGATCTATTTGAAATTCAAACTATCCCCTTTTCCTCATTACTCCACCAGCATCACCCTGGGACCGGATGGTGCCTCTCTAATTGTAACAACCAGAGGGACTGGGTCCAGAATAGTCAGGTCCCGACCATTTTCACAACTCACTTTCTCTGCCTGGATAAATTAGCAATTTGCTTCCAGTAACTGGAATCCAGTTCCAAAGTCATCTAGAAATGAGCCACAATTCTATCCAACACCACCTCCAGTGCCTGTGTAACCCGACTTGGGTTCCCTTATCATATCTCTACAAGAAGAATAGGCTGCCAACCTTCTAGGAAATTTATGTCGTCATGCAATATTCATGACAGAGTTAAATCGATGTAGGCCCCCTGTCGCGGCCCAGCTCCCTTGATATGTTGTAAACACACTTTAAATAAGGTAATCCAGATCCTT
>JAAXNX010001991.1:0-15128 GCA_036491905.1 Folsomia manolachei
TATTTTATTGTATTTGAAATTCTATTGCAATTTCTTTTTCTTTCCTTATTCCCCAGTCATTTCTCAGCCCTATTTCTCACTACTGCACAAAATTGACAGATACTCCTTTACCGTTCCATGCATTCACCTTTTCCCTTCGGATGAGTATGTCATAGAATAGAAAGCAATGCCATTAATTAATGATTAACCTCTGAAAGATTGATGGCTGGATGGACGTGGACTGGTTTTTGGCGTTCTCAAGTATATAAGTATTTACTAAATAATTTAGTATTCCATACTCTAAGTGAACTAGGATAAAAATACTTTCTTCTCAGCGGAAAAATTGCGTCAAACAAAATTAGCTCACAGTGATTCTTCTCCTCGATATAGTATCGTTTTATGCAACTTGACACGCAACCCATACACTAACTGTGCAACTACCTTTCACTCTGTAATTTCTGCCCAACTAATCCAATAGTAATGTCATTGTGACTTTCTCTCTCTCTCTGACAGAAAGCTGTCGGATGTTAATATGTTCGTGTGGAATGTGGAAGTGAGAGGAAATCAGGACAAGTCAGGTTTTTAACAGCACTGCACTACAAACAGGGACCAAAATACAGTCTGTACCATTCCTTAGGTTGAGGAGACCATGTAAATTTACCAATTCTACCACAACACTATCCAAAGAACAATAGAATTACTACCAACCAAGGATGGATGGATGGATGAAGCAAAGCAGCCCTGAACCTATGCCTTATTCAAGTATTACAATCTGATAGGAGTATGTGTAATATTAGCAGCAGACCTCTAGCTACCACACGGTCTACTATATGTCGTTGGTTGTGTATTGATCCGTGGAGACGGTAAGGTATCTGTAATCGGAGTCATAAGTAAAGGGAAGTAACCCTTTACTTAGCTCTTGTTATATTACTCGCTCACTCCCACTTTTCTCCATGCACCAACCAACCACTACCAAACAGGAAGGGAAAGCATGGACAGATACTTGTGCAGCACAAGTTGTACTGGGTATGGGTTGCTTCTCGTGGTGTGGCGACGGATGGTAAGCTAAAACCCGTAACAGTTCTCCAGAGTTCACTTCACTCTCACACATCCTTCCCTGCTTTTGTGGTAATCTACCCGAAGTGGGGTGAGATGGTTCCGAGGAAGGAGGAATAGTCTGGCTCGGAGAAAGTTCTGACTTTGCTTGCTTTCCCTTAGTGGGTGAAGGGAAGAGTACTCATGCGTCAGAGAAGGGATTTTTTGGACAAAGGCCAACAATGCGAGAAAATTACTTTGTGGGATGGATAAGTTTGATGTCTGTCCCTAGAATAGGAAATGAACAATGGTCAGGATTGAGATGGTTCAAATAATATGTGACTAAGACTGGATGTAAAAATATTATAACGAACATTATTGATATTTATTCATTCCGCAGACAAGTCTTGAACACTATACATATAAAGATTATTTATGTTCTAAAACTTATAACAGTACTGTCCTCCATGTTCAGTCATTCATTTCCATTAATTTGTTTGGTATTATTATTGTTACACATAGTTCTAGGAGTACGAAATCATAATTTAGTTGTTAAGTTTAACAAAACATATTTGTATCAGCCATGCAAAAAACACATATTTTATACTGGAGGGATCAGAGAATTTAACAAATGATTCAGTATAATTTATTTTTATCAGCTCCAGCATAACGCGCGGATAGTCGTGGGGAGAAATAGTTAAATGCTATTCTGTAGGTAATTTATACTAGTAAAAAAACCTTGAGAAACAGACTCCTTAAAGGAATTGGGTGGAAATTTGATTTTTTTGTAAAAACAAATAAAAATTTCAAAAATGACTAAAGTTCATTTGGACTTTAATTGGTAATAATAAATTGAAATATGTTGAATACATAGATTACAGTACGTTACAGTAGTTTACTCTTGGTTTTATAATAATAACCCTAAACAAAACACGAGTTTGATACTTGCCGTGGCAAGTTGGATTCTTCGGTTGGTTAGATTACAATATTCTTTAGAATTTTCGTGATAACTTGGTGAGGATGGTTATGCCAAACTATTAGTATGTCAATTGCACAGACTATCTAAAGAGTTGATGTTTTTGTTTAGGTATATAACTTGAATTATTAGTTGGTTTGGTTCGATTTAGGCTCCGAGTGCTGTAATGATAAATAAAATATTGATTAAAATTTACGAGCCTACAATGCCTAGCATGATGGGTAGTAAAATACGGTTTATATTACCTGCAGCCGCTTCATTCGCAAAGTACTTGACGTCAATGTCCTGGTCTTCCCTAAGTTTATCTAGCACTGGCTTAATATTGGTAGAAACGACACTAAAAATAGAAATAAAAACAGGCTATGTTTAATGATTTAGTTCTAATTTACAAAATCTTGAAGAACGTCAAGTTACTAGTAAACGATGAAGTAGCACTCACCCTTTATCAAAAATTGGGCCGATTTTTTGCAAAGTCTTTGCAACATTGAACCTTACATTGGCGACACTGTCAGTTCCCATTGTCGTTACAACAGGGAGCATTTGCTTCGCTGTGATTTCTGCACCACATGCTTCAGCAAGGACCTAAGTAAAAAGACAAAATTAGCTCGATCATACTTTCATTTCATTAATGTCAAAACAATTCCAAAAGTAGTACATACATTGATGCAAAACAAACAGGTCATTCGGTGAAGATAATTTGGATCTCTGGCCATAGCCAAAACTTTGGGAATAACGGTATTTTCTGCCCACTCAGCTCCAAACTTTTGAACGAGTTTCTTCAGGTTGACGGTAGCAGCTTCTCGAATAGCAAAAACGTGATCGACCAACCAAGTCATACATAACGTGTTGAGTTTCTCATCAAAGAATTCCACACCAAGTTGACCAGCCAGAAGGGGCATATACTCAATGATGGCCAGACGCACACGCCATTTTGTATCTTCAGCCAATTCGACAATTGCAGGAAGGAGGGATTGTGACAGCTATTTATTTATATCAATAAATAATAAATTAATTGAAATACTTGAATGCATGATTTGATAAAGTCCGCCGATCCGGTTAAACAAAACTATCTAACCTGTTGGATTCCGATCACTTCATTAACACAATCCAGATTGGAAATAATGTTTAAACGAACTTCAGGACATTCGTCTTTAAGTTGTGAGAGAAAAAGGGGTAGCAAATGTTCCACAGTGCTGAAATCAAATTTAATGAATTTAATTACAATACCTGGATATGAAGCTTACATGAAAATAATGCTGTAACGGTATAACAACATACTTGTTCTTTCCAAGGATCGGGCTCAATCCCATGATTACAGAAGCAAGTGCTGATTTAACATGTTGGTTAGGATCATTCACCAATTCTTTAACGCATGGGAGAATGGAGTTCATGATGACAGATTCCTGAACACTGGGGTCCAAAAGCTGACAGAATTCTTTGACCTTGTTGGATGCCGCTGCTCTAACTTCCGCTTCGCAATCTTTCAACAAGGACTGGAAAGCTGGAACCAAGTCCGTTTTTGTAATTTCGGGACCAACAGCCTATAAAACGGTAAATACCATGTTTATATTAATCTATTCAAGCATTGCTCACTCAATCAGAACAATTAAAGTACTGTTGCATACCTTTTGGAGATCGACAAATTTATCTGCGACCATGTACCTCACCCGCCAGCTCTTATCTTCCGCGGACTGCCTTAATGTTGGCATAAGGAGTTGCTCCGTATCTTCTTGAGGAAGAAGTGAAGCTATGCTTACACATGCTTCAACTGCCAAAAGTCTCACAGAGTCCTTACGTTTAATAAAAAAAGAATTTACTATGTTTTACAGTTAGAATCAGTCATACAATTTTTGAAACTTTACTTGTTCATCCTGTGCAAGATTGATAAACATGGGAATAATATCTGATTTAAGATATTCAGCTTCCACCACCTTCGCCAACTCTCCTAATTTACTGGCCGCAGCACGACGAACCTGCCAACAGAGAGAATACATTTAATTATTGATTTCCGAATTTCTGCAAGCACTATTTATAAAACCGTACCATTGGCGTGTCATCTTGACAAAGACTTCTAAAGTGGCTTCTTAAATCGCCTATAAAATGCATAAAAGCACAATATTTAGAATCCTTCATTCGCTATTGTGAGAAACGTAATCAAATGAATCATTCATATCCTACTTCGAATTGTTGGCGAAACTCTGGCATAGCACACAGAAAACAATCCACAGGCTGATGTTCTCGAAGTAAACCAATCCCCAGAGGCTAATCGCTTTACCAATGGAACAAAATGAGCCTCTAAATCGGCTACTGAATGTTGTTGAGAAATAATTCGTAGCGATTCCACAGCCTTGTCCCGAACAACTGTTTCCTCCACGGTGGCCAAAGATTCCAGTGGTGCCTAATGCCAAAAAACCGTTAACCAATGTCCGTTGACATTTCTAATTTAGTTTTACAAATACACATCCTTACCAAGAGACAGTGCACATGATCAGGCCCACCCACAAGTGGGGTAAAGTTCCCCAATTGTTCAGCCAGAGCTAACAGTACTTCATCCTCATCATAAATGGTGTCCGCCAGAAAGGGAATGAGTTCGGATCGAGTCCTCTCAACACCAAGGGCCAGCGCGATGGTCGACAACTTTTTTATAGAGTTCAGTCGCAACTACAACAAACAAACGAGAATGTTACTAACCCGTAGTCAATCGTAATATAGCGTATTAACTAATAAGCAATCAGAGAAAGAAATATGAATTATTATAAATCACAGACATTCACTAAAATTATTATCATCACTTCATTGTTCTAATTTCGAGTAGACCACAGAACCAGACGCCCAATGGACTAAAGTAGTGACCTTTGACCTTACCTGAACATCCTCATTTCTCAGTTCGTCAATGAGGACGGCGATGGGATAAAGGGACTCATCCCCACAAGTGTCGGTGGCCGCCATTCTTTCCTTACGTTCCAAATGAATTCTGCCGATTTTCCTGCACACTTTTCTTATAAAATCAAATAACTTCCTGGATTTTATTGCTATTTGTCTGTCCTTTACTTCAATCAATTCAATATTAAATGTCTCCTTTTCCTTAAATTGGCCAATTCCGCAGATTGTTTTTGTTGGTGGGCTGAAAATAATGGTTTAGTTGCGTGAATCGGTACTTTGGCCTCGCCTCAATTGACAGATGGCGCCACGGACGGCATCTCAAGTTGGGAATTAAATATTCGCATTTTGCTTTCACTCTTATTTTGCAAAATGGTAAAGTGAATTATGTTTTGTGATCATATTTAATAAAATATGGATTTTAAGAGAAAATATGGCAGGATAAGGATGCAATTATGGAGTCAAAATAATATTTCGGAAGAGAAACGTACGTTTGTAATGCAATCTTATTTCTGCTCTTTAAGATTGAGATAATATTAAGAAGGAATTATATTTGTAGCACTGAGGAAATATGCAATTTTGAGAAACGCTACAAACCTAAAACTAATAATTTGAAATTGATATCAAAGCTTTCCATAAGATTGACTGATTATTTGTAAAAAGTTTAAAATCAAAGTTAAGAAAGTACTCGGAAACTACTTGATTTTGACCATGTTTTATTTTTTGTTAACCGAACGTGAGAGATGTTACGAGGATGACAAGGTGAAACAGTTTTACCAAAGTCTCCAGTTTTAGTAATTATAAAGCCCGTGGTATGTTGAAATACTTATTCTATAAAATGCATGATAATTCATCCTCTGCTTTCACCGGCTAGATTCGTTGCTCCAATAATTTGAATGAAGGTAGGGACGGATACTGACTTCCAAATAAAATCATGAATGTGTTATTTCTTGATCCAAGAAGTGTATTAAAATTGCATGCTATGTGAATATGTTACTACACAATCTCTGGGCAAAAGTTATGACGCCTAGTATATATAACCTTAAAGTATACTTGTTTGCATATTCTAAAAGCTGAAGAAAGAGAGCAAATTCATGCACTTCATTTCATTCTGCACTTGCAATGGTTTCCTTTTCGATAACGTCGTTCCATGACCAACACCTACAGTATAAGTGCATCTACCAAGAAATATAACCCAAAACAAACCTGGGAAAGTATCGACCGACCACCTTCTTAAACACATTGCTCAGCAGCAAAACTTTCTCCTCCCTTTTCCCACTTTCTCCCTGTGTCAAAAAATTAAAATGTAAAAATAAGCTAGAAAACCCTTTCAGCCTTTCACCCATGTTTCAGCAATTCTTAGCTTCAAAATTAATACAATAGGCAACAAATAATGGAGCAAATTCGCAAGCTTCCTTTCCCATATCAATCCAAATTCCATTTAATTTTCACTAATCCAGAAACTTAAAACATGTTTGAGCCAAGTTGGGATTGAGATTAATAAAACACGAGTCACGACCGACCACCTTCTTAAACACATTGCTCAGCAGCAAAACTTTCTCCTCCCTTTTCCCACTTTCTCCCTGTGTCAAAAAATTAAAATGTAAAAATAAGCTAGAAAACCCTTTCAGCCATGTTTCATTCATGTTTCAGCAATTCTTAACCTCAAAATTAATACAAATAGCAACAAATAATGGATCAAATTTGCAAGCTTCCTTTCCCATATCAATCCAAATTCCATTTAATTTTCACTAATCCAGAAACTTAAAACATGTTTGAGCCAAGTTGGGATTGAGATTAATAAGACACGAGTCCCACCCAATCTTCCAGAATGGAGGGGCATGACATGGAAGTGGGGTTCCACGGTCATACCACAAATTCCCATGTGGTCAAGTATGGCGTGCCACCCCAAAACCATAACCGGAACATTTCCACCGGTGACAATGAGAGTGGTAAAGGAGGCAATCAGATAACCCTGACCCTGTTGCTTATCCTTCTGTCTATCACATGCTTTGGATTATTGGTCTACGTCCTTGTCACAGGGCCTTTGGCAGGTTTGCTTCAACCGGTACGTATCACTATAATCGCTGCAGTCGGTAATATTTAACTTAATAAACTGAAATGTATTTTAGAATTCCGGAAGCTACCTCGGCATTTGCGACTCTCCAGAATGCGTTTTAATCGCGCATCGATCCGTGGAAAGTGGGGATTTTAGCAAAGATCCTTGTGAGAACTTTTACTCTTTTGCATGTTCAAAATGGCAACAAAACAATCCTGCTTCACAGGAAGTGTTTCTTTCCGCTGCAAACATTCATCAGATCAAGGATCGGGTGGATTTCTACATAAAACGTAATCATAGAATGACCATTAATTGTATGAATTTTTTATACTAAATTGATTTCGATATTCAGGACTATTGGAAAAACCGGAAGAGATGAGAGTTAACGGCACGACAAAATTTCACATGCACTCCTCACCAAAAGCATTTTATGAAAGTTGCTTAAATTTTTCTCCTCCGGATGAGACTCGCATTAGTGAGTAAATTTAATGATCCTCGTTCTAATAAGGAGATTAAAATAGTTCTGAATTGATCATGTTTTCCACATTTTTTAGTAACTGACCTAATAGAACCATTCGGCGGTTATAAAACTACTGCGACATGGTCCGAAAAAGACTTTGATTTAACTTCGACGGTGCTAAACTTTCTTCGTCGTAATGCCGCTCCCTTATTCGACTTGACTTTGGATATTGATCCCAAAGATCCTTCAAAATATGCACTAATTGTAGAGCTTCCTAGGCCAACGAGTCTCTTGCCAAATTTGCTACAGCCACTAAGTCGACAGGAGGATGTGCTACTGGTGAGTGTAATTATACAAGTTATTAGTTTGTTTCTATTAATGTATTTGCACAGGATTTTTCCCTTTATTAATTATTATGACAGGGTGACAAACTGAACTCGGAACTCACTGAAGTTTCCAATACTGCATTTCCCTTGAACTCGAGTGATATTGACCCATTAAACGGTGACACTGGGGGTGATTTATATCCAACAACCCTTGACCGGCAAGTGCTGTACAAAATGATAACGGTATTATGCTTACCCACATACATATGTCGATTAGCAGTTACATAACCTAAAATATTTATTCCATATTAAGGAAAATGTAGAAATCAAGAGGGTGGAACGGCTCCAAATCCTCACGGAAGAGATAGGAAAAATGCTCAATCTCCGTGATGAAGAAATTCAAGCAGATTCAAAAAGCATTTCGGTCCTTGCAGCCACAATTGAAAAAGTAACACTGAATTTTAAGACGGCTCAAGTCAATCAATATAATGGCTTGTATGCAACTACGTTTTAGATCAAACCCAGTCATCGAAGCCGAAAATTTTGGAAGCAACAGAACAAAGTTTACAACGCATTCTCAATCGACAGTCTTCAACGATTGTTCAGCAATGTGGATTGGAAACAATTACTGGAACGGTTATTGGGTCAAAGAAAGCAGGATGGGAGTGGTCCAAGGAAAATTCAAATGGAAAATTTTTCATGGGAAAATACAACATTGTACGTTCCCTACCCTGATTATTTACGCAGACTTTCGCAAGCAATCCAATTTACAGACAAGAGGTATCAATAATCGTTATGCATAATCAAAATGTGATATTTTTATATACAACTGCATTTTACGTATAATTGTCTGCAGAATTCTACTAAATGGGATGCTTGTTATGTATGTAAAAGACATTTTAAACGACATCAATCCTAAAAAGAAGGAAACTGAACCCCGATGGAAATTTTGTGTTCATTCAACTAAATCTGTGTTTGCGATGGAGATATCGAGCTTGGTAATTGCCACCGTTCAAACACTTAATCAAATTATAAATGTATATCAATCAATAATACTTTTACGACATTTCAGTATATGCGATCCTTTGACCCAGCCCTACTTTTGGGAATGAAAACTGATGTACGTACAAATGAAAAGCTATCCCTTCACCCTGCAAATTTTAATACAATTTTCTGTGACAGGTTGAAAAGATTTTTGAAAATGTGAGAAACACTTTGCTCCAATACTTGAATGGATCTCACTGGCAAGATAACAAAAGCCGAGAGGAATCTATCAAGAAGGTTAAATCATTGAAGGGAAGTTTCATCGGTGCTGATTTCTATCTCAAGTCTGATTACTTAGAAGACGTGGTAAAGAACGAGGTATCCTGAAAACTTTGTTTTATGAATTGGCATTTGAAACAAGAAAAATTTTCAATTTGGTTACTTTCTTTTTAGATCAAAGTGCAGATTGATCCAAAAAACTTTTTTGCAAATGTTCAACTCGTTTATAAAATCTTTCGAAAGCAGTTGTACGCCCAGTATGTTCAGAAGGTGGATGTTGAGCGTGCAACGTGAGTTTCTAACTACAATAATTTTAACTGCATTATATTAATGACAGTTCTTTAATATTTTCAGTTGGTCATTTGTCACCTTTCCCACAACCGTGAATGCATTTTATATTCAACAATTTAATAGTTTGGTTGTCCCGTTGGCCTTCCTTAACCCCCCAAATTATGCTTTGAATGCTCCAAATTATATCAATTATGCCACAATTGCTCTGGTAATTTTTAGCGATTTATTAATGAAATGAATTGGTTCAAGGTAGTGCCTGTTGACATTCATTTGTTGGATTTTTCTCCACAGACCATTGCACATGAGGCGTTGCACTCCCTAGACAGCTCTGGTAAGGATGGTTAATTATTCATTGGATAAAATAAAAAATCGGATATTAGAGTTTTCAAATATTATAATCTCTTACGCTTGAATTATTGACAGGAAGCGATTTTGACGCGGGTGGTAAATTGATTCACGGAATTCGGAACGATCAACGGGGATTTCTTAAAGAAAAAAGCGCCTGTGTGGCCAAACAATATTTTGACACGTTCCGAAAAATAATTCCATTTCATCATTCCAATGTCAACATGTACTTCCAGGTAGATGATTTTTTGTTGTATTATGCAAAATTTTGAAGAATTTACTAAATTTTAATTTTGCTTTTTTAGGTGGATGGGAATTTGACACAGAATGAAAACTTGGCAGACATAGCAGGTCTGCAAGTGGCGTTGAAAGCATATCAAAAATATTTGGCTGGGACTGGTTCCATTATTGAACGAATGAAATTACCTGGATTACAATTCTCTCGAGATCAAATGTACTTCTTGGCTGTGGCTCAGGTATTCGTTGGAAGCTTTACAATAATGCATTTTAAATTCCGAGTGTATCTTTTACCCTCATTTAATAGGCGTATTGTGCCAATATTTCACCAATGGGATATATTTTTCTTTTGGAAATGGATGAGCACACTCCACATCCAGAAAGGTGAGTAAAATCGGTGCCATATAACTCTTGCAATTCAGTATTCCACAACATTGCTTTGTTTTTCTTAAAATCTACAGAATCAACGGGATGCTAATGAATATTCCTGAATTTTCGACCGCTTTTCAATGTGCCGAGGGAAGCAGGATGAACCCAAATTCAAAGTGTTCGTTGTGGTAGATCAACTCGTAATAGAAACCAATCCGTTAAAATCGAATAGCGTCCCTTGGTCAAGACTTGTGAAAACTTAGGATTAAATAAGAAATACCTCTCAAAGTGAAAACTGTCGAAGACATCTCGAACTCACGTGTTACAAATTTAAATGTTGTGCTATTAGAAAGAAATGCATACATATCATTTTATGGCAATAAATAAAATCACATAATTAAATAGCTATGTTTATGCGTATGAGCAGAATAATTATTGTGAAGGATCCGCATTTTTTTTACATTTTGTGGGGTTTTTATTATTCAATTCAACGCCTACAATTTGAGATTACACCTTGGTATGAATTAGCAATTACAATTACACTGAAATTACGATCTTAATTAAATGCATAATAATTATTAAACTTTTACATGCAGTGCTTGAACGACATTTTAAGTATGGAAAAGTTATGACAAAACACACACCATAATATTTTCAGTCAGAGGAATGGTACCATAATTATTATTGACTGATGGCGTTACGTCACATCTAGCTGCATCGTGTGAAAAAAATTGACAAGATCATCATCAGACATTTCTCGGTTTCCATTCGTCGTTGTAAATTCCACTAGTAATAAAAACACAATCTTCAAATAAAAACGGGACAATCATCCCAAAGTAACACATGTAAATCAATAATCTTTAGGACACAAAATTACTGAAATCTAGTGCAATTTCATTGTTACTTGACAAAAAATGTGACAGCGAGATTGAATAGATAGGTTTCATGACAATAATTAAGCAAATTACTAATAGGAGCAGTTTAGTTTTTGAGATTTAAAGTCAGTTCTAGATTTGCATTCATGGCTAAAAACTAATTTTAAGTTCAAAGTGAGTAGTAGTGAGCACAAGTTAAACAGTTCATTTGATTTTCGTTGATTATAATTATTAGGAATCATAACATGCAGGCAGCTAAAATCAGCTATGAAAAGATTTAGTATCTTAATTAGGAAATATTTAGGTTGACTTCAAAGCTTCTAGGAATTAGCAATTGAACATTTAAATAGATTCGCGATACGATTAGTTTTAACTCTTAAATATTTAGGCAATCTCATCAATGAGCAATCAACCACAGATTCAAGCATACACAGTCAAGGTGTCCTACTTACTCCTACATACCATTTGAGTTAATGATTTAAAGAATTGGTTGATAATATGTAATTTTAAATAAGGACCTGATTTTAAGATCAAATTATCAGTCATTTTTCATGACAATTTTTAATTATAATAAAGTGAGCAGAAAAATTACCAAGGCTCAAGGAATACCTTGCTAGTAAAAATTGGAGTCAAAATCCAGAATCAGTTTAAAGTATTTAAATGAATTATGAGATTAATTTCAAAGTGGTAAAAGAAGTAAGGAAGTAACACTTTCTCTCTCACACTAGTAGTTAGCAGACAAATGACGACACCATACAGTGGTTAATTTACGTATTACGCTATCCAAGTTGAATTGATTCGCTTTAGTTTGCATATAAAGATTAAAACAACAAAGTAATATCCTTCACAATGCAGAACTGTTTCAACAACCTTCATGCACTACATGCGACCCCTTAATTACGGCACTAATGATTCCTAAAGATTTTTTTCGTACTTACACGCTATCACGAGGTGACACTACACAAGACGACATTTAAAGTGTGTAAATTTTTGGTATCTTAAATGTGATGCGAGTCACAATGGTATATATTTAAGACTTGATTAAGCTAACGTGCGCTCGCTATGCAGATTGACAATAATAAGCTAATGTAGTGCATGACAATAAAATTGAGTATTAGTTGATTAAAACGAATAGTAATGAAGTCTCATGAACATATTAAGTAATAATAAAACTTCAGTCATTAAAATAAAATTGAACAAGGAAAGGAAGATAAAAATGGCAATTCTGATGGCAACCGACCAAAGGTCAAAACCTTAATCATACATTGCAAATTCAACAGCGGTACTATTACAGGTATTAATCTAATTGTCATGAGTCGTTTGCTCATCTTTTTTGCGTGAAACGGAATCCTTCATAACACCCAATTCGCGATTTCTCAAAGATAAATAACGTAACTAAATTATTTATAAATAAAATTAAACCCTTTTCAATAATAGCCTCCAACATAAATGTCAACATATATATATAAATAAAATCTAATTAACAAGCTAACAACTAAAATCACATGAAGCTTCTGCTCAATTGATTCGATGATTTAAACTTTTTAAAAGTTTTCATACAGTGCACAAGCGATATTATTGGTATAATGTTTGCAACGTTAGCGAGACGAGACTGTTTCTGGCTTAAATCGTAGTAATTATTATAGCTGACTAACTAATTCACTTGGTATGTTTTTAGTGGAAATACCCCTCTAAACTGCTTTTGGTTTCTAGAGACATTTTTAAAAAGAAATGCCTGCTTGACTTGTTTTCGCTATTTCTTGATTCCTCTTCTTGTTGAAGATTCAAACGTTGACTGTATCGTATGGAGTGAGTCCGTTGGGAATGGCAGAGTTGGGATGAGCAGCCTCGTTTCTAAAAGTATTATAATCAAGGTATTAATTGGTGGTATAAAAAGTATCGAGCTAAATTAGCAGCGAGACTGACAGAGTACCAAGAAATTTATATATTATCCGCACACAGGCACAAAGAGATAGACATATAATTCACTTACTGGCTCCTACTATTCTCCACAACATCGCAGCGAAATAGGTAAAAAGTTAAAGAAAGACAAAGTGTTAGAACAAATGCGTCAATAATGAAATGAAAAAGCTAAATTTTCCCCCTTTTTGTAAAATAGTTAAAAGTTAAATATTCAAACAATTTCATGGAAAGCAATTATCATAAAAAGTTCTTACTTTTCAATGAGTCTTCGCATCTCCTCAGTAGACATGTTTCCTGGAGCTCCACCACCAACAGAATTTCGATTTCGGATCAACGGGTCACGGTCGCATTCAGCCTCAGAGAGTTCGTTGGATTCCTTCGAGTCATTGGCGGAGTTGGTGCTTTGGTTCATTCCAGAATGAGATGGAGTCGAGTTTGGCGATTCACCTGAAGGTCGTGGTGGTGGAGGAGGTGGAGAAGGACTCTCTGGGATTGGAACAGTTCTCATTGAGCCTGAGAAAAAAAACTTTTATGTATTTGTCCCCGTCTAAGAATGCATTACAATAATTTTACCCATCGATCGTCGTCCAAGTGATCCCCGTCGGTTGGGACTATTGTAACCATACTCGTCTTCAATATTAGCTGGGTCATCATACTCAGAAAAGACATGATTTGGTGGATTAATAATTCCATTGGGTCCAACAGTACCACCGCCAGCCTAACAAATCACGGAGATGTTTAAATCCATTTGCAAACCAGGATAATGCATTCAAATGTCTTTACCACTGAAGAAACTACGCCACTTCCAACGGGATCCTCGACCATAACGAGTCGTGTTTGAACCACGAGGCTACAATTAAATAATAAAGATGATTGACTACTCTATTCGCAGTTCAAAATCCTCTTGTTCTGAATATTAAAAGTCCTTAATTACCGCAGACTGAGATCCGCGATGGTGTCCATGTCCCGGTGGGTGGGGAAGGGTTTGAGCCGGCTTCGAAAGATCCATCTCTTCACGGAAACCTTGTAGATAAGGAATATACAAATAATATTCATAGAATTTATATAGAAATTTTTAAAAAGTGGAACTGAATTTTTTACCAAGTAAGTGGAACGTGGCATAGGGGCATATTTCTTCATCTGGACCCCCAGGACCCCCGCCAGGACCCACTAATTAGACAATTCCAAAACAAAAATTAGTTACGACGACCTTAAATCGGAAATACCACTTTTATGCATACCTAGACAGATAGCTTAAGAAATACATAATACAACGCCACATGCACGCAAAAGCATTACATAATATAATCATAGAAAAGGTTAAGGAAAGAGTAAATTAAAGCCATTAAACCACCGACGACAATAGCTCGCTTCACAGGTTACGGACTGGCTTCGAAAGATATAGACGAACCAAGATCGACCAACCACAAAAGAAGTGTACGAGACGAAATTGGAAATTTAGTTGCAAAGATGATAGACCTTGCCACGAAGTACAAACTTAATTTGTTCAAAGAAAGTTGTTTTTAAAAATTATGTTGTCAATTACCACCATTTGGACCGGGGGGTTTACTGTAAAGCGAACTATCGTCAGAGTGGGCATGGGGTGGAACTCCAGGAGGATGTTCATCGCCATAATATGTTCCACCCCCACCATTCGCTAACTCTTCGTAAGTATGAGGCACTCCGTTTGTCGCTGCTCCATTTCTTCTACTAGGATTCCAAGTGGCGTGATCTATAGTTCCACGACATTCAGTACTGATTTAACATTTACAAGCAAAATCATAAATTAATTATCAAATGTCTATTAGGTTTTAGTTTCTATTTCATTCATGGAATGGGGTAAAATCCTATTCTAGGGAAAGAAAATCTTGCATTCCAACAAAAACATTAAATCGATCTCCATGAAAAACGGCAATGATGGTGTAAACATTATAAGTTGTGAATTTGTTTAACATTCAATTCAAAGCTGGAAGATTTAAAATTATTGAGAACTTAAATATGTTCAGTGCAGTGTCAACCAATCCAGGGTTGCTTACCTTGCACTTTATCGAGTCAAATGGTACCGAAAAAGTGTCTGAGTGAGTCTGACTGTACTGTCTTTTTTTTGCTA
>JAAXNX010001992.1:0-15125 GCA_036491905.1 Folsomia manolachei
CCAGTATTTATCTCATACTACAAATTGGCTTATTTGCATTAACTTTACCAACAAGATACAGATAAGATAAAGATAAGCCTTGTGGATTGGACATCACACCGACCCTACTAAACCTGTTCATGTTTTATTTTCAATTGTGACCAACCCACAAATTTCCATACATTTTTTTCAACTGTATTTTCCGTACATAAATACCTTTACTTAATCCGATGTAAACATCCCTCGTTGGATCGGAATCCTTATTCCAATTAACCTCTCACCTCTCCTTTGAAACTAGTCAACCCCACCAGTTACTCACTTACCTGCTAATCCTCCACTTCCTTCACCCATTGAATGAATTTTCATTGAATTTTTTCCCATATAATTCCCCATGATAAGGACAAGGTAGGATGCACACGAATGACGCCAACTAACCCCATGCCTACCATCAAAGGATGCACTTTGTTCTGCTCCTGGTTCCAACTTCACTTGGCCACATATTGGGAGAACGGTGCTCATACTGCGTTTGGTAAGGTAAGCAATTACTCACCTGCTTTAACTTTACACCTGCCTCCCACCCAACCTGTCTGTTAGTAATACAACTAGCTAACAATGTTAACTTAACATCCAGCCCTAACTCGGAAACAGATTGAATTATCCTTAATTTTTTAGTAAATCTGTCCCTCCAGCCAAGTTGGCTTAGCCAAAGTCATATGTGGGGTGCACACATTTAGCCTGGGTGCCTGTCAGTGGTCGTGTTGGGCATATTAATTTAATTTAAATGTCATTAATTACTTAATTAACTTTAGTTTAGTGTCATTCTAATCAAGTGGGATATTAAATTCTAGAAATTTCTGTGACTCGCAAAAGTTGTGGTGCAAAAACTCACCCGTGTCATTGCCCGGCGTCTCTCGTGAACCTAGAGTACTTTGCTCTCATCATCCTTGCGAATCCTTGCCATTTTTTTGCAAGTCTACTCAGTCAGTCAGCCAGTTCGTCAGTGTAAACATTGTAATTTGCTAATCAAGCCCATTCTTGGAGATAAGATGGCCCAGCAAAATTGCGGAAAGTGCTTCAAACGGTTCCGATCAAGTAAACAGAAGGAACCAGTCTGCGCCAAGTGCGCCATGGATAACCTGCCGGATGTGGAGGAGGAAGATGTCGCCCAAATGGAGGCAGAGTTCAACGAGTTCGCAGGTAAGCAAGTTATACTAAAATTTAGCTAATTGGGAGCATTCAATCTTCAAGATTCTGAGGGCCTGTTATTTTTTATCAGTGCAAATCTACGGGACCACGGATCTCCTCGCCACGCCATCCGTTTTGCATGTGGATAACATTTTTAATCATAAAACACGGCTTGAAATTTTGAAAGAGAAAAATGAGAAGAAGGCTAATCAATCGACAAAGGTAAGACATCAAAATTAATGGTTTGCATTGATTTGGTTGTGCTAATTCTTTCTTTAATGGGATACCATTAATTTATAGGAGCGTCAAAAGTTCAGTCGGGAAGTCAACCGGCTGTCCGAGGAAAACAATGCAATTCGTGACCGTCTCAAGAGCATGAAGAACAACTTGATGTCGGTAAGTGATGCTTATCAAGTACTGGAAATTTAGGAAGAAGACATGAGAGGTCATTTGCTGTATTAATGTTTTTGGTCGTGCATTTTCAGGCTGTAATGTTGGCTTTCACTACAAAGCCTGTGAAAGTTGGGAGTGAGACAAAAAAACCGGAAAGTGTTCAAGAAGCCCCCCGTGTATCTAACTTCAGTATTGCTAAAGAGCTCGTTGCTAATATTCGGTCGGTTGGTGTCCTAAGTCCGGAGAAGGAAGACAGTCCAAAAAAGACTGTTAGCCCGGCCGAGGCTTCCAAATCACCAGAGGACGACGCATTGACCCCTTTGATACGATCGAACAGTGTACGCAATCGCGTTCTGGTTAGTTTTCTCAAATTTTTAAACTGAACCAATGTTCTATTCATGTAATCATTTATTGTATACTCTTTAGGAGCTGCAGAACAAAGTCAGCCACAAAGTCGTAGATCCGATTCGCTCGCCGGAAGCAACAAACAACAACAACCATTCCCCAATCCGTGGAAGTGTGGTCAAGGACAGCGCGGACAATGGAATATCAGTTAGTTTCGGCACAATTATTAAACGTTGTAACATGAAACATTACAGATTTTAAAAGAGTTGTACTACTTCACACTTCCAGGTGCACATCACTTGTCGGGTGGCAGATACCCCTCCACGTTCTGATGGGTTCAAAGTGCCGTTTCCAGTGGAGAAGAAGGTCATCATTCCCAAGATGGAGGAAGTAGCTGAACCGGACCAGATCAGCGATTCTGGGGAGGACGAGCTAACGCCATTGAAAAGATCCAATAGTGTTAGGAATCGAATCCAGGTAAATGTTCTATCCTACTGCATGACCTCATTTCAAGTCTTGAAATTCAAGATTTCTAATCTAATTCTGAATATTATTTATTTTCCTCCAGGCTTTCGAGGCTCTGAGCCGACGTGCAAGTACTGGAACGTGGGACAGGGGAGCATCGCCCCGTCGTAAACTGAACTTTTAGAAATACCAAACTCACGTCATTTTACAAAGTCATTTACATAATCAAGAAAATTTGAAACATTCCTCAAGTCAGGTCAACCAACGGTCAGACATATACACAATACTATTATGCTTCACAACCATATTCGTACACAATACCAAATTCTATTAAGTGCAACCCAACACAAAGTTAGTTAATTCTGTAAGTCAAGTCTCAACTATTTATACTTCCATACAATACTAGTTTTCTTAAGTATAATGTTCAGTCTTATCATAAGACTTGTGTATACAATGCAAAGCATGTACCAAAAAAAAGTTCAAACTAATCTAAGTAGTTTTTAAATAAAATGCAAACTTCGAATCACAAGACCAACAATTGTCTGCATGCATATTAACAATTAGTATTTTATTGACTTTCCTTATCTTCAGTTTTAGACTTATCACATAACGTCATGAATTAAGCCCATTATTTAAGGGACATGTTAACTCTCATGTTACAAAAGTGATGAAATTTACCAGTCTAAGTAACGAATGCATGTTTGCCCAAGTTTCCAGAGTCGTGTGCCCATTTACATTTTTAGTCAGTGACCAAATGTAAATTAAACAATTATGGAAATCCATGAAATTCTAATCTAAACATTGCACTCGGTCCAGTTCAAAGTCCAACCTCGACAGATTAGTCCAGTCCAGCGGTATCTATCACAGGCTAATTATGCCGACTGAGTCAAGATTACTGCCACTGCCTCTGTAATCTTCTGTCTAATCTATACCGAAGGCTTCAACAGAGCTGTGACCATTTCTAGAATTCAGTTTAATGTCAAAATGTAAATTAAACAATTATGGAAATCCATGAAATTCTAATCTAAACATTGCACTCGGTCCAGTTCAAAGTCCAACCTCGACAGATTAGGTTTAGGTCCAGTCCAGCGGTATCTATCACAGAAGGCTAAGCTAATTATGCCTACTGGACTGAGTCAAGATTACTGTCACTTGCCTCTGTAATCTTCTGTCTAATCTATACCGAAGGCTTCAACAGAGCTGTGACCATTTCCAGAATTCAGTTTAATGTCGACCTTCAAAGGATAAGCATCAAAATTTTTCTCGCTCTCCAAAAGCGACCAGCCAACCGACAGAGCCTCAGCTCAGCTCGTAGTAAACCGTGGTGAGTGGATATTTCTATTATTTTGTAAACTATTGTTTTAAACTATTCCTAGAAATTGTCCTTGATAAGTAGCTTATCATAGGTTTTGTACCTTGTTAAACGAAGGAATTGTGTCTAATCCGTGTCCACCTCCTTTTATTTCCAGTCTAGTGGAATAGCTGTTTGACCATGTCGCAGCCGATGTCGGTTAATTCCGCCAATCAATTTATTGGCTCCCGGATAAGTCTCGTGTCAAAGGCGGACATCCGATATGAAGGTATCCTCTACGCCCTGGATCTGCGTGATGCAACCATTTCCTTGGCCAAGGTTCGCTCCTTTGGAACGGAGGATCGTCCTACGGAACGTCCTATTCCGATGAAGGACGAAATCTATGAATTCATCATTTTTCGAGGATCGGATATCAAGAGTATTGATGTGCTCGAACCTCCCAAGTCCAGCTCAACAATGGCTTGTGGACTTCCACAAGATCCGGCTATTATTGAAGTCTCTCATTTCCGGTCGTCTAATGGACAATTTGCTGGAGGGGAACAAGCCGGCGTGAGATACTCGTCGAATCGTGGTGGTAAGTAAAACATGCTTTTCTTGACATTTTTCTCCTATTTCGACATTTTTCTGCTGTTTGACTCCGATTTTGCATTGTTCACAATATCTTGGTTTTCTGACCGACAACGACCTCAAGTCTCCCAAAAGTCGAGGTTTGACTTTGACAATCTTCTTTTTTGCCTGAATATTTAGTAATTTTCCATAAATTTGCATCATTTCTCTTCAAATAGCCTCTGATAGAGTCGAACATCTCGGTATTCTTTTACTCGCCTTGTCATTTCCTACAGAATTCTTGAACAATGCAAATTATGCAATTTTGAAGTGGAGCAGTTCATCTCTTTCCCAGAGCCCTAGTCCTTTGCATATTCTTATCTCTTAAATATCGCCTTGTTTGCATCGTAGAACATTTCTTGGGAGTCACCAGCCTAAAAATTCTTCATCTTTTCGTTCCCTACATGATTTGCATCTCTTGCCATTCGGGATTTGAACTCGAAGTAATTTGCATCACTAAATTGGTCATGGTGGTCGCATCCAGGCAAATATTTTGCATATGACCTGTTTTGAATCTTTTAGAGCAGAATCACCATTCTCCTGAGTCTTCTCTGCGTCATAAACTTAGCTAATCTATGCAAATAAAATATTGAATTGTCATTTTCTTTCTTAATGTTTCAGGAGGTGGAGAAGGCGTTTTTGCCGGACTTCTCCGAGGTGGACGAGGCGGCGGTGGACATGGACGCCGATCTTCACAAGAGACCGGAACTCAAGCCGATCGCAGAAGGAGCAATAGTGGGCGCAACTACAATAACCGGAATAACGGCGGTGGTAATGGAGAAGGGTAAGTATTTGACTTTATACTTAATTAATGAAGCATTTGCAGATGCTTATCATTGCCACTCTTGTTACACAGTCGCCGCTCAAGGCAGGACAACAATTACCGTGGCGGAAATGGCAACGGC
The DNA here is from genome assembly GCA_036491905.1 of Folsomia manolachei. Taxonomy (NCBI): domain Eukaryota; kingdom Metazoa; phylum Arthropoda; class Collembola; order Entomobryomorpha; family Isotomidae; genus Folsomia; species Folsomia manolachei. The sequence goes on from JAAXNX010001992.1 coordinate 5,191, forward strand.
GGTGGTGGAAACGGTGGGTCCCGTGCTGGACGAGGTAACACTCCGAATCGTGATCGTAACTCGAATCGAGGTGGAAATGGAGGTGACAGAGACCGTGACCGTGACCGCGATCGTCGTGCCGGAAGTGGGAGTCGGAGCCAAAATCGGCAACGTGGCGTCATTCCTGCCCAACTGCCCCCAAAGGTTACGTTCGAGGATCCTTTTGATTTTGAGAAATCTAATGAAGAGCTGAAAACGGCCATGGAGAAACTTAAGATTGGTGAGTTTTACCACATTGTTGAGTTTGGGAACAATTTTTTCATTCCCTAATTTTTTTCAGGTGAAGAAGTCAAGAAAGAAGGAGGCGAAGGAAGTGTCGCAGTGGAGGGGGAGTCAACTACGGGAGCTGGATCACCTTCCAAGCAGGAGGATCCCGTGACTTACTATGATAAGGACAAGTTCTTTGATAACATTAGTTGCGAGGCTTTGGACAGGGCAAAGGGGTGAGTTTTTATTGAATTACTTGATTGAAATTCAATTACTAAAACCTTGGCCTTGTATTTTTTTCTTGTTCCATTTGAACTTGTCTGCCTAAATCTTGTCATGTTTTCCTCAAACGACTAGAAATATTCATGAAACTCATTTTTTTCTCTTTGTCTACCACCCAATTACAGAAAACCCCACCGACAAGACTGGCGAGCTGAGCGAAAAATGAACGCGGAAACTTTTGGACTTGTCTGGAACCCAAACCAAGCCAACAATCGGAATAACGGGCCACGAAACTACAATAATCGAGGACGTAACAATAACCGAGGCTGGGACAATAGCCGGGATCGAGATAACAATCGTGGGGATAATAATCGGGATAATAATCGTGATCGGGATCAGCAAATGCGGTACAACTCCTACAATCGATACAATAATAGAAACAATTACGGAAGCCGGGGTCAACAACAGAGGGAGCGAACCTAAAATGGTTAAGTGGTAAGTGATAAACTAGTCATTATCTGATTATCTTGGGCGTTATTTCTTGCTCAGCTAAGCAGCTTATCTAATTAGTTTTATTTTTTTACATTTTCCAGATTAGTCTTATCTCATTCTTGTCGTCTATACCCAAAGTTCAACTCTACTACCGTATCTATCTTCCTACCCTATGGACCTGGCATCTCTTGCTTCGGCAACAATTCCCGTTGATTAATGCTTCACTTAATAATTATCCAATTTACTTAATTATATTTGGAATATAATTACTAAATAATCTACTCTAGATTCGAACAAATCATGCATCTTTAAGAAAGATAACGTAATAAAGTGCTGATAACTCAAAAATGATGTGTAGTTGGTGCATGAATTGATTGTTCCATACTTAAACACACTCTCATATTATTGAATAAGTCTGGATTTATTTTTTGAAACGTAGAAAATCTGTAAATCTCCATCTTAATATTATGCAGCTCACATTCCAAAGATAAAAACATAACCACGGCAGGATAAAACTCTTAAATTTTAAATTCAAAGTCTGTTAAACTCTATAGATTTTAAGTATCACACATAATTCTCAAATTGAGAAGGGTTATCTACAGCCAGGGATGCCACGTGGGGTCCATTCTGCACAGATTTTCCGGACAACTTGCAGCAGTCACTAAAGAGCTCACCTGAAACAAAAGATGGGGTTAAATTAGGCACATGTAGAATACAACCATATTTCTGAAGCTCTTACTTTGTTATCCACTCCGTCAAAGTTGCAAAGCATCTGAACCCTTGCCATAATTGCGGTCACAGCTTTGGTCACCATTTGAATTACTGCTTCCGAGTCAGACTCTGCTCCAGCTCCTCCAACCCCACCGGATTCAGAGGTGCCACGAGCCGACATCATTTCACGATCGTCCTGTTTCTTCTTTATCCAGGAGGACATTTCATCACGAAGGATGGCTCGTAGAATTGCGGATAGTTTGTAGTTGGGATAAATCAGACATCGGGCTAAAGATGTCATTCCTTGAACGAGAGGTCCATTCACGCCAAATGGGGACATAAACTCGGCAATGTTTGGAGTTAAACGGAATGGAACGGCCCGACTTGTTTCAAGTTCACCTGAAGAGAAAATCAAAAACTTTTTAATGTCTCTGGATCTTCCGTGACATTTGTTTCAAACTCACCTGTTGAATCGTCCAAATCAAACTTGAAATATGAAATGTTCACCATTCCAGAATCCTTGTGAAGGAAAAGTATATCTGGGTTAAGTCTTGTGAGGTGGAAAACATATTCAGCAAAACCAGAGAGACAGAGTTGTTGAGTAAACTGAAAAGGGTTAACAAAGTAATACATCATTAGTTTAGATTCTAATACAAGTAAAATATGTAAGCAATGTTGCTACTCACAATTTTCCGGAACATCCAATAGTCCGAGGGAGACGGGAATGTGCTCAGTGCCCAATCTCGGAACATTGATTTGGGAACGAGATTCTTTTGAATGTCAAGTAAAATTTCGCGTAGTACTTGTTGACTCATTTGTCCACTTCGTCCCTATCATAAAACGAAATAATTAGACTTTGATTGAGCCTCCAGTTTCCTTAGACGAACAATGAATCACTTACAGTATTCCCAGTCAACTGAGTACTTGCAATTTTCTCGTAGTATCTTCCAATCGCGGCATCAAACTCAATTTGTCTCTTTGAACAACTAATTTTAAAAACATCCAAGAGGGACAGAGATGCCGGATTATCCTCCACGAGTCTCATTTGTGGAGATACGGGCACAACTTTGGGAACTGTGTATCTCAAGCTGCGTTTCGCAGTTACCTAAACATAAATAGACATGATTAGTCAGAATATTCTTTTAATCTCGACTATTTTCTTGCCATAACTGTCATTTACCTTTTGTCGAGCCAGGTAATGGTTTAACATTCGAATCATTTGCACAACCCTTTCCTCTCTTCGAGCATCACTGAGACAGGAATCATGGGCGATAAGGTAAGGATAAGTTTTCCCATTGTGACCTCGGATATACATTCTTCTCGCGCAAAAATTATGCTTTTGTACTATTTCAATTCGGGGTTGAAACCTTGCTATTTTAACGTAATAGTGGGCGTGCTGTAATAATAAGGATAAATATAGTTTCTGTTAATGTCCTGAATAATGCCCCGATTCATAAATTATATGCCAACTTTTAACTAACCTTAGGAATCAAAAATTCTCCAGGAAGTTCTATATCCGCAATTTGGCTATTAAAATTGAGTAAGAATCGATATTTGTCTTCCATTAAAAGGGATCTGAAAACAAAAATCAATAAAATGAGTAAAGAGTTTGATAACCATGAAAGGAATCAATTATTGCCCTACTTTGGAAACAATTTGCATTTTCCTTCCAAGATCTTTATCCATTTTCTCAGCCTCTGGATTAAATTATGCAGCTTAATAGCCCCAGGAGCAGTGCTATCAAAATCGATGGAGAATTGAATTTTCATCTGCTGAAAGGAAGGATCCGTCAGTTGATTGCTTGCAGAACGTCGTAACAGCAACGCCTCTATCGTCGACGTTCCCACCGTTCCTCCTCCTGCCGCCATGGCTGGTGGAACGCCTAGCGGACTCCCATGCCCGAACATTGATACCAATTTCTTCACAAAGTTTTGAAGTTGTGCAGTAATCGCAGTTTCCAAAAGATTTGTCCTGTTATCAAACGCGATTGCGTAGCATTTGGCCAGCCCATTTTTCAACTGACGGAGGACTTCTTCATACCAATTTTCACGGAACCAAATTATCTAGAAATAAAATAAATATAATTAAGTTTGCTTCTCAGTGGCAACCTTAAGTTCTCCGAGATTGTAAAAATCAAAACACAAACCTGATCAACGATTCCTTCCAAACTTGCTAAAATTTTAAATAAAAAACACTTAAATGAAGAACCATTCCAAGCACAACTTAATTTCACCACCTACCAAGTATTGTAGGATGAAGATCCCTCTGCATATGCATCAATTTAGAACATCGCCACATACTCGGCGTAGCTCTTATGGCCTGAGCCTCACTTGTCGAAGTGGAACTTGGAGCCGCCGGAGAAGCTGCAGATTGCTGGCCTTGACCTTCACTTCCTGGACTGGATCCACCATCTTGGGACAGATTTGCTTTTGCAGCAGCCGCCATAAATTCCGCATTTCGAACTTTATCCCTTTGCTCAACTTTCAGGGTGAGGTATAGGGTACGAATAGGAAAGTAGACGGCTTGTGGATACATCCTTCCAACCTGGTTTAGAAGATTAATCACCATTTTCCCATCTTGTCGAACAAGCGAGTTGAGGAGTTGTGGGACCCAAGGAAGCCACTGAATTGGTGGGACACCCATGCAATACTTATCCACAGTGTCGGCCAGTACGCCCTTGTCGTCATCGTACATTAGCAGCCAAATCACTTTGGCGATGTATTTTCTCGCCTTCGTTTCCTGATTGTGACGACAGGCATGCATAAATGAGGTTATCGCAGATATCCCAAGGGTCATATTGGATGGATTCCGGGTAAAGAGGGATTCCAAGTAGTCACCCCATAGTCCCCAGGATTTTGTGCTGGCATCATGCATCTGACAAGCGGCGGAAAAGGATTTGTTAGCGTCCTCAGAGCGACCTGAAAAAAAGAACAATTCATTACTCATAATTTACTAACATCCCTTAATGGAGCAACAAATTCCTCAACTAACTCACCAATCTGCGCTAGAAGACAACCCTTCAGAGCAAAGAATTCGGATGTCATCTCCTTCGGGAAATACTTTAAATTTGTCGACTCCACAATTTCTAAGGCTTCCGAAAGCTCATTCCTTCCCAGGATTTGAGCTTGTTGAATATAATACTTGACTTGTTGTTTAATTTTTTGAAAACAATCAACAATTGGGACGCTTGGTATCGTGTAAATTTTGGAGAGAGAGTCTAAACACACGGCACTTTGGTTGTGTTTTCGAGCAATCTTTCCAAAATGGCAGATTGCCTGTGAACGATAACAATATGAATACTTTACAACCTGTAATTCAAAGTTAAAAAAATAGATAGAAAAAAGTTAGCAAACGCAAGCGCACAGCGAACAAGTAGTTAATGTCATTATTTAGAATTATCACTGCACTACGAGTACAATTAAGAACACGTAATATTGCAGGATACAAAAATAATATAAATTACCCTCCCTCCCCAAAATAACCGCATATCCCATCCCAGTTAATAAAGCAAGAAACTAGTAGCAAACCGTGACACAGATTCAGAAGTGTAATAAATTCACTACCGCGTTGGTTGGTCAGTGTCGGAGATACTTCCAAAGGAACGCTACGAGACCAAGCGCGATGTAGTGGGGGTAGTGAAGTTAAAGTAAAAATGAATAAAAAAATTAGACTACACTAAAAATAGCAGCAGTTAACACGACCGGCTGGCTGGTTGGCGAAATTAAAATTTTAGCTAATTTACAAATTACAAGGCGTTAAATTTTTAAAAAATTATTGAATAAATTAGAAAAAATAAGTAAACTACATTGGGCTAAAGGCAGAGCAGCAAATTGAATAATAAATGTGAGCCAATTCGCCTTTGATTCTGTCTTGACCATTTTTTTGTTTCTTTCTTGCTTAATTTTGTCATTTTAAAGTCTGATTACCAAAAACACTACATCAACCGCTGAAATGGATGCTGGACTCAAATTCATGCTGGCAAATACTAAAAACCTTTCCTTACTCGAGACGCACAGGGCATCCATTGAAACTCTAGGTGTTAATTTTCAAACGGTTTTTGAAACAATGGGTTAATCAATTGAACACAAAAACACAGTTGTTAACCCAATTAATTGACATTTCACAAAAATAAAACAAAAAATCGTGATAGACAGACCTGGCAGAGCTGGTGGATGGAAAAATTATGGATCTGAACCTGAGCAGATGCATGAACTCCTAGCATTGTTTGACTTCCGGCATCACTACCACCTTCAACATAATGTTGAGAGACAAACTGATAGTGGAGCTGCCGCCAAGAAAATATATCTGACCAATGACTAAGGTCATCGGAAATACAGGGGAGTCGATTTCTCCAAGTCTTTACGACTGATTTGGTTTCATTCATGGTATTTTGGCGAGCATGGAGGATAGCTTGGTGAATCAGAGTGCCTTCATGGAGTTCGACAACCTAGTAAATTAAAAAAAATACGGTATTATTAACTGAAACACCTTGAGAAACAGTGATAGAGGTTTAAACCTAAAAATATTACCTGCTGAGCCGCTTGAAGTAAGGGGACATGAACCGGAGCCACCAGATTTGGAAGTCGTTTCCATTCCTTGATACAAAGAGTTTGAGCAGAGTCCACAAATCTTTCGACCATAGGAAGACTTTGGTCTTCAGAGCAACACACGGCAAGATAACCTCGGTAGAGGTGCACCTTCCAAGCCTTTTCTTTAGCACATCCCAACTCTACTTGGCCTAAGGCTTCTTTGGCAGTGGACCAGTTTGAGCTGCGCCACGAGGCCTCTAATACTCCGAAGGGGTCTGCGCCCGTTTTTGAAGAACTATACTCTAACACAACGTCCCATTGGTTGAGTTCTTTGGAACATCTGGAAGTAAAAATTGAAATCATAACTTTATGAATTTTCCAATTTATGAATTTTATCAACTTTGCTTCCACTCACTTAATCCAACGATCCTCCCATAATTTCAGCTCACTAAAACAGTTCAAGGAATTGACCGCTTCCGTCTTTGCCTTCGTCATTGCCAGCTCGTAGCATGCCTGCGCCTTTTCATAAAATCCCTGAAGTTCATAACTAATCCCTGAATTCGTCTCCGTAAACTTGGCTCTCTTCGTCCAAAGGCCAGCCCAAAGATCGTCCTCCTTCAGTGCGGAATAAAGTTCGGAAAGTGAGTCCAATATTTCCTGTTGCGTCTGATTTCCCGAGCCACTCGTTGTAGGAGGCGGAAGGGCAGCGGTAGTCGGCTCAAATTCATAACAATCTGCAGGATTTTCCTTCTTTGGTTTGGCTACAGGAGTGGTTCCACTTTCCAAAGCGAGTTGTTCAAGAAGCAGACTCATCCTGTGCCATAAATTGTGAGACTTGCCCAAATAGTAGAGAACAGCTCTGAAAAAACGATAAAAAACAAATTTTAACCATCTATCAAACAAACAAGCTCCCAAAAAGACTCACGGTTTCATCGGAATAGGCGGTGTACACTGGCACAAAGCCTCAACAAAGGTGCTGAGTGCACTAGGATGACAATGTTGTTGAATGGCGTGCACCCCAGAGCAGAGGAAGGGCACCATTTCATTTGCCAAAGCGAGTTGTTGCTTTTCCGTAAATATTTTCCAAGCTCGGGGAAAAAACGAGATCCAAATCCTCTCCGCCAACCCGGTATCCAGATGACATAACTGAACCAAAGGTTTTATCAGGGATGAGGTAAATCCACCTTTGCGAGCATACGAGATAAAATCATTCTCCCTCCTCAAAATATATTTCATATTTCGATCTGGATGAGCCGGCTCGATCCAGCCCTCTTTGAGGAAGGCGTCCTCCAATTTCGTTATAGTTTCGGCCACAACTGAGTCTTCCTCGTTATCCGGCAACTTTTGTAGAGCCTCCACATCCCTTTCCAACTGTTGGACGAATGCAATCTCATGTTCTCTCCCATCCCCTCCGAGAAGTCCGTGGAGATCCATGAGACCACTTCCACCTTCCGAGGGAGAAAAGGCTTCCTTCATCTCCATGTCTAGGAGTGAATATCCATAACTCTCGGACGGAATTATGCTCTCTTTCGGAGAAATATCGAGAACAAGGTCAGATGCCGTCGCAAAAAGTAGTTCTTCCGCCTGCTTCACCCAGTAATGAGGACCCATAGCCTCCCAATTTTGTGAGCACACGACATACATCAGTCTTTCATGAAGTTTTCTTCGTATCGAGGAGTCAAATACTTGGAAAAACTTTTCTCTTATGGTGGGTTGAACACAGCGAAGTCCAGAAAGGAAGGCAGGTTCCAGTTTACTATTTAGTTCCGTTGATTTCAGTGTTTCATCCCGATAAATAAAGTTGATGAGTTCAAGAAAACTGCCGGTGAGTTCGAGATCATTTGGGAATCGTTTCTCCACATTTTGCATCAATTTAACGAGGAGGATGGACTTCTCTCGGATTGTGGGACCTTGATTTACCGCGTGTGGGGCACGATTCTTTACCCAATCCTCCAACATTTTGACCACGGCACCCACAACTTTGGTATCGGATGATTTTTCTATCAGTGACACAAGAACTTGGCCAATGAATGCTTTCCTCATTTCTCCTCCCATAACTCCAACACGATTCTTGACAAGTTCCAGACTGATGATGAGTAGCTCTGTGGCGACGTGGGCGTCATTCACGGCAGGAGTGAGATGTTCACGGGCAAGTTTTTGGAGACATTTCATAAATGCCGTGATTATTCGATCGATATAGCCAGGTGAGTTGGAACAGGTCGCTTTACACATCATAATGGGACCCAGGAGGATTTGTGTGTTGGCGTTTGACATTTTATCATAGGTGGAAAGTCCTTCATAAATAACTTTACTGACACAAGTGTAAAGGGGCTCAAGTTCTTCATACTTGACTACGGTAGAGGTTCCGGAACCTCCGGGAAATTCGGTGGGAAAAATACTGGTCAACTTTGTAAGAAGAGAGTGAACTTGTCGGATGACTTTACTATTTTGACAAGTCATACAGGAAGTGATGCCTTTTTGAAGGAATTTCATATGCTCAAGAACTGCAGCCTTTTCCAGGATTCCAATTATGTAGGTCAGTAGCTCAAGAGCGGTACAAATATTGGGGTAGTTTACTTGAGGAGAGTCCAGAGTTGCAAAAAGTTTCTCGAACCATTGTATTTTTAATTCGCCCTGTTTCCAAACGTCCGGTTGAAGCATGAGTTTGACTAGGTTGATGCAACGTTTAGACAGAGCTTCACCCTGAGACCCGTTCGTTGGATTGGGCTCATTTACCTGAAATTTGTAAAAAAAATACCCACAAATAAATAAATGCATCATAAATGCCGAATTTGAAAAATGTATCCAGTAGTAATACCGACCTGACATGCAATTCTAAGCAAAAAACTAAGGACAGCATCCACATGGGCAGGATCCAAGGGTTGATTAGCATCCGCAGACACCCCACCAACAGCAGGAACCACCGCACCACCTCCCCCCTTAGCATGAGAGGATGGTGAAGGAGAAGACAATTTTATCCTTTTTTCATCCGATCCCTCATTCGCATTTTCATTCTTTATCCGCTCCAATTCCCATTTGAGTATGACTTCCGCCATTTCCACGGCCAACTTACGATGATCAAAGGTAGAAGTTGGGGTAAATCCTAGCCGAGTTATTCCACTAATCATATGCTGTACCACGCCGTGTCGAACGGGATAATAAACTTTCCAATGACGAACTACAAGTTGCAGGAGATGCATCAACTGTCCCAAGGAGTGACCTTCCTCCACCAAAATCTTCTTCGTCCAATGAATCAACATCGTGTACCCATCATCCATTCGGAGTGGAATTGCGGGCGTAATAATGTCCAATGCCTGCTTAACCACAGATTTGGCCTCCATGAGGGAAGCTTTAAGCAAGGAGTGAAATGTCTGTAGAACAATCCTCTTGTGCAGTGCAAATTTTGTGATGATATGACAAAGGAGAAGATGTCCATAATACTTTGTGCTAGAGTCGACACAACTCTTGGACAGGAGACAAGGCCACGTAAAGGTCATGAGACGTTTCAACTTGGTTCCTTGTTTCTTGTTGGACACGTCATGAATGTGATTGGGTACCTGGTCCACTAGAAGACAAGCGAATTGATAAAGTAGGATACGAACTGAGTCCGAAATTTGTGCTTGAGCATCAGGATCAATGATATCCAGGATAAACAAGTTTACGAGATTGTGTGGATTTACGGCGTCTGGTTCCGGTCCAGATCCCACAAGTTCGTCAGCCTGCCCTTTTTCGAAA
>JAAXNX010001993.1:0-15121 GCA_036491905.1 Folsomia manolachei
AACTTACGATTACTTTGTAAAAGGGTGGAATAAAGCACGTTCCACACTCCGTGTTCCACGTTCCAGTTGTCATCATTGTCCCTTTTCCAAATAAGTAGGATCTGAGGTGGCATGTGTTTCCCCTGAAACAGCTGGAGTTACAAGACTCGTAACAGAATTTAGAAATCCGCAACGAAAAAGCTAGGAATTTGATTCTTGGAGGAGGGAGAGAGGAATGTATCTGCATCAGGAAGGGAAAGGGACACAAGCTGGTCGTGGATTGAATCCGATGCGGTTTTAGGATGTACAGGCTTTGTCTGGCTTACCCATTTCCACACAATGTGCGTGGGATTGAAATTCGAAAAGATTTGGAATTTCTAAATTTTCAGAAAACTTACAGAAATCCGTCACAAAAATCTAGCCTGCGTAGTTTGCCTATATCAAGAAAACCTAAATCTGATGCGGATTGACACACCAACAAATTAGAAAGGCATCCATTTGCTCCATCTTCAAACAACTAAAAGGCCACCTTGTTCTCTCCAATTTGCTTTGATACATTCAGATCAGTTTTATTTTGCTTTCTTACAGGATACTAAGTAAGTTACGTGTTACACAAGCCACTTAACCCGACTCAATTCAAGGCTGTCGTACCAATTTGTCCTGCTTGAAGAAAGTGAAGTGAAAGTGCTCCTGTGCCCTCATTTACTTACACAATCTTTATCCCAACTCCCTTAGAGTTTGCTTAATGTGGGTGCTTTTATTGTTGGATAGTTATTGGATTCTGGAAATAATTGAGTTTCATTTTGCGTCTTTTCTGCTTCTGGCTTCTGTGTAGAATAGATAACTTGTGCAGGCTTTATGGATAACCGTGATTGATTTCGACAACAATCGTCAACATAATCTTCATTTTATCTGAGTTTATATCAAATACAGAATACTACAAACTTTTCGAAATCGACACTATTCTTTGGAAAATACAAAAAATTAAACATCCATATTTAACCCTTTGTGAAATTATCTCTGGACGTTGCCAAACTTGAAAATCTCCATAAATAAATAAATCGCCGAGATAACAATAAAATGGACTGAATTAAATAATGATCTCATCTCCATTCTGCTTACAATCTTCACTATGGATGGATTAATCACAACTGGGGCGAATCCTCTTAAACCTTGATTCAATTATTCCCATCCTTCCTAGCTTCCATTCCATTTCCTGAATCCCATCAAATTACACAAAGGCCAAAAGACATGGTTCCTTAACCAAGTAGGTGAAATTGGGAAAAGTGGGTTGTACTGTGGCTGGATAATGGATCCAAATCCTGGAGAAAGTGAAAGCTTTCCAACACCGGCATAAGGATGAAGATGGACATAAAGTTTTTGCTAATGTGGCACGTGGACTGTGCTAGGTGGTTATAAATTGCCCTTCTACGTAGAATGTTCCTTTGAAGTGTAGATTTTCTAAAGTAATTTAAAAATGGGTTGGTAACAAGGAACTGGTGTGGGTGGGAAGGAAAATGTGGATAACTAGAATTAACTTCAAAGTCAAGTATTCAATACATAGTACATTATTTTATAATAAATCTCACCTATTGGAAGTTATCTTGAAATTAACGTTAATTTGTTTTATTAATTTCAGTAACGAGAATATGCTTTATATGAGGGACCTATCTGTGCGTCTGTAAAATCTATGAAATCCCCACTAAATTCGCTTACTACGTCACTCTCTTACAAGTCATCTACTGAATTTGAAAACTATGAATTTTATGATTACCCTTTTCGAATCAGAACTATCTTAGAGGTTAAACTACATTTCGAGTTTGCTAGATTTTACTGTTTCCCATCCCCAATCTGTCAGATTTCTTTTAAGACGTATGAGGGACAACTTTTAAACATCACTACATCATTCTATGCCAAAACAAAAAGTGTTTTACGAAATCTACAACATGACATGAAACCTTTTCCACTAACTAACCAACTGATAAACTACATAGTATCGCTCACATCCACATCATTTGCCGTCCTACTTCAAATCGAGTCAAGTGAAAGTTCACATCTGAACCCCACACAACCCAACTTAACTTCCGCTTCCTATTCAAAATGTAGCAAATGTTTCTTTCTAAGGGTGACGGTGTGTCCTGAGCAAAATGGTGTTTTTAAGTTTAGTGGGGTGGCAGTAATCCACTGCTTCGTAATACCGTCTGTGGTGGTGTGGTCCTGGCGTAAAGCTGACATGCACGAGATAAAAAGCCACTTTGCCATAAAATAAATAAATACTTGAACCTCATCCTCTCTCTCTTGTCAAAGTAACTAACCCTGCCCTGGAGGGAGTGAAAATATACTTATTGGAAATCTAAAAGAAAACATCTCCACCACGGAGAGAAAAAGTCCATAACCCTGCCAAACTAGGGATAAGACTAAAGTTAAATAAACTTTCTTCTCCAGTAAGAAATAGTGGGAGCGGCAGGTGGTTGTGGTTCCCAGCAAATAAAGAGAAAGTAAGTAGCTAACAAAACAAATAGATGTCGAGGTAGAATCATGAAATGGCTCCTTGCTTACCAACACCAACCAATGGATGGACCAACAAACAAATTCTAAATCCGATGTGATGTGATGCTCTTTTTTCTAGGAACTTTCTTCAAGCAGTAATGTGTTTGCAAAAGAAACAATAAGTTAATAGGTCGAGTAGATCGATTTCCGGCTTATTTTGCACTGCCTTCTTGTAACAGTTTAGAATAAATAGTCTTTAGTAAAATTTTCCCTTAAAACCTTAACATTCGAATCTATCTAGTTAAAGAAACTTAATATTTCTTACAAATTTTATTTGTCGTCGAGTTCATAACAAAACAAAATATTTTTGATATCTCCACTACTTTTTATTTCCTTATTTTTTCTTGTCTTCCTGCTGCACTTTCCCTACTTCGCCTTTCACAATTGTCTATGATTGCCTTCAAAAGAAGCTTGTATTCAGCTATAGCTTGGCTCAATAGCCTCAGGCCTAAACAAAAGATAATCCATCTACTTCCTATATTTCCTGGTATAGATTTTATTCGCAATGTTCTTTTCCTACTTGACTCACTTCTTCACAATCCACCACCCACCCACCCACCTTATTTACTTGCTTTCACTCACTTTCTCCATTCTCTTCTTAACCAAGCGTAAAGCAATAATCTTTTACCTACATGCGAGCACACTCATCTTTCTTTTTTGCTTTCTTTTTCTCCAGCAACTCGTAGCTCAACCATTCCTTTGTTACAGAATCAACTAAAAATACACGGATATAAAGAATAAGATGGATGTGATATGGATAGATAACATTATCCATCCCGTACATTATCCTACATTACATTTACATTACATTAGACTACATTTTGCTTCACTTTCTCAAATTCTTTCGCATAGCTCCGGCACTGGTGAAAGTAGAATAGGACAGATAGTGGTAGAGTTTCCTTTCTCAGGTTCGTTCTCTAGCATTCTTGAATTCTACTAAGAACCTTATTTCGTTGCAACTCAACCAGCCGAATAGATTTAGTGTAGTTTTATGCAACGGGAGATTTACCAGAGGAAATTGGCCTTTGGGATCGTTCCACTTTATTTTATTCCGTCTTAAAATACCCTCACTTTACATTTAGTTCTGGTCCACTTAACTTTACTTACTTTTCAAAAGACTTGTCTTGGTTTGCTTTACTTTTAAAAAACAGAAAGATTCTCCAAATAAATTCCATCTTGTTACGAGTTGGGTAAGAAATGTGAAACATTTCACATTCCAATAGCACAATCCTCATCTCATTTGAAGCTTAATAGTTTCAAATACAAGTTTAAACTAGACAAGTTTACTTTATAGTTGAGTTACTGGGTTGTAGCTGGCTCAATCCATTTCATTTCACTGTCAAACACTAATTACAAAAGTCTTTAAGAAGGCGTGAAACAGGGCAGAGTTGATAAAAGATGTGCCTCGCTATTGAGTATCGATTCCAGCTTCGAATTTCTAAATCGACAACTAACTTCTTGACTGACTTTACTTTGCCAACTTTTTACTTCCGTTACATTTTCACACTGCCTCCATTCACTCTTTCCAGTCTTCTTTCCTTCATCCTTGGCGAGGAGGAACTGGACAGGACATAAAGCGTTGTAATAAGGAGAGGAAGTGCTTTGAAATAAAGCAGACAATGGAGTGGTGAAAAGTCGAGGTAAAGCAAAATAATGACACTAATCAATCTAGCAAGTGGTTTTAGCTAAAATTATTAGATCACGCAAGAAGAGTCTAATCATGTTTGATAATTTATTACAAAACAATGTAATACTCGCCACAATCTCAAGCATATGAATTCAAGATATTGATAAGTTCCTTCCTCTCATGAGATCTTCTTTGGATATCATGTTATCCGTTCTCAACGCGAAATTTTAAAGCAAGTCATGTTCCTCCCTTCCAACATTGGCAATGTCGCGACCCAAACCAAACACTCTTTAACCAAGTAACCGAAAACAAACCGAGACAAAGTTAACTTTTTATAAAAGTTTAGCCAAAAGTAGAGGAAAAAGAAGATGTTAAATACCGCGTGTGACCCACCAAACCATCCGGCTGTTTTTGTTCTCAACCGTTCCATCTCCATCATTCTACTTTAAGTCGAATTTCATCTTATCCTGAAGATAGTGTTGATGCTTGAGAGATTTTCTGTTTTCTGTCTTATATAGTTTACAAGAGGAAAATTTTATACCAAGCACTCTTCCAGAAGCTCCAGCCTAAAAACTTACCTCTCACCTCATTAAAACCCCGTTAAAGAGAAAACAAGTCGTTTTTTTCTTGTTAAAGAAATCTCATTAAGTAAAGCCTTCCTTCTTTTTCTGTCTTTCTTCTTGACACCTTAAACTAAAACTCTATCTCATGCTTCTGGCAAGTCCACTGTGACTAAGCTTAAAGCTATTGATAAGTAGAAAAGTACCTTAATTTAACATTTATACGTTTCTGTCAAGAGAAGGGTAAGAGTAATAATGTTAAGTAATTCCAACTGGAATTTACTCTGGTTATAATGAAAATAAGGTTATTATTGTCTGAAAGACGGTAAGATCATTGAGACCTTTTGCAAAACTATTCAACGATTAAACTTTTAAATTTAACCTCATATCCAATGAACCTGTGTTTGAATCACTTAATTACATTGCTTTGTATATTTACTAGTATTTCGTAATTCGACACCAAACTGGATCAATTTTGAAGCAATACTTGCTTTAATTCTAAAATCTCCAAAAGTGTCATTTTACAACTAATTAAATCCGTTCCAGTCAACTCTTATTCTTATTTTCGTTTTGTAATCACCCTTCATGATAAGTGTTGGAAGCAATCTTAACTTTGAAATTAATTTAACTTTCCTCTGACTTGAAACATGACTACAAATTATAATCCTATTAAACTAATTTACTCTTTTGTAGCTGGACTTTAGTTTAATTTGTTTATGCCTTACTTCATACACCGTTGTCAATTTGTCGTCTTGTTTTGTCTGCATTTGATTTGCTGTGCTTTTATTCTTGTTTTGCCACCCAAAGGAGTAAGAAGCATCAACACACTCCGAATGCATTTACAGGGCTTAAAGGACGAATTGAAAACACGAGAACAGAGCNTTTGTCGTCTTGTTTTGTCTGCATTTGATTTGCTGTGCTTTTATTCTTGTTTTGCCACCCAAAGGAGTAAGAAGCATCAACACACTCCGAATGCATTTACAGGGCTTAAAGGACGAATTGAAAACACGAGAACAGAGCGGAGGGCTTTTTGCAGCCTATTGTTATTTCTCTATTGGTAGATTTGTATTTGTTGACTAGAAGACGACTGATTAAGCCTGTTTAAACATTTAAGAAAGGAAAACAAAGGCAAACACTGGATTCATTTGGGTACACACAACCTTGTTCAACTCTGCATCTGAAGCATCAAGTCAATTAATGTACATAAGTCGCAACGGAGGAAAAGACAACAAAGCAAAAGAAAGGTGGAACCTTGGAATGCAGGAAAAATAAATACTCAAATAAAATACACGCTGAATCCACAAAAGTATAAGAGAACATCCGTAAGTGCATTTAGTGATTGGTAATTTCATTTTGTTGAATTTCAATGGAATGTGCATTCTCGGGCTTAAATGGAGTTCGGATTATTGTTGCAAAAGTGAGTTAAATATATATAACATGTTATTCATTTGCTGTAAAGTATCTGATGTGCCATAACTTGCTTCACAAATATAAAATAATAACTTCACCTTTGAAATAATTATTTAAAAAATTCAACCAAATTAAACATCAATCATTGCAATCTTTCATAAAAATCACCCAATTTCCACAATAATATGCAAACTTCATTCTGAATTGAATCCGACATGTGAAGTTTTGCTTTGGATGATTACGCACTGGATGAGTGATGACTTCAAACAATTTACTTGATCTGATGACAACCCGAGATGAGATGAGATGAAAATCGTGCCTCGCAAGTATAGATTTAAAATCCATTTCCAACTATAGGAATCATCCATCCACCCACCAATCCTTCTCTTATTTAGGTTATAACTTATCTACTAGTAAAACGGATTATTGTCCCGTATTCGGTTGAGTCTCACTCCGAATTCAAACCCAAATCCCGAAGGATTTCTTCAACCAACTAACTCAAAGAGAGAGAAATATGAGTCACACCAACATGTACCCTTCTGAACTGAATTTAGGACCTAGAACCAACTTCATTTCGACTCATCTCATCCTCATCCATGAGAGAATTGGATGAGCGAGTTGGTGGAATTCCATCCAACAGAGAAAATGATGAATTCCATTATTCACTAAATTCTCAACCCTTTCCTTTTGTTTCTTGATTCATTCCTCAAGCCAAGCCTCAACCAACCAGTTACCGAGTAGAGGACGGAGGAAATTATTTTAGAAATTATTCACCCCAATCCACCAATGCCTGTAGCTTATTTCTTCCCTCATTTATTTCATGAGCAATTAGTTGCTTTCCCAACCCCTGCTGAGAATTGCAGTGCGGTGAGAGTCGTGGCTGGGTTAGCATTAAATTTGGAACTTTCTCCAATGATTGGAAATTCCAGCCATTCCTCATCATTGGAGAATGAAGTGAGTGAAGTGAGTAGGACAGAGGAGACTGTATTTAATTGCTTTCCACTAAATTATTTACTTATTAATTACTACCTCCCTCACTTTACTTTCTCTACGTTCATCCCAAGAAAGGTGGTATTTGAAGAAGGGTAACTTTGCCCAATGACAAGTTTGCTTGGACAAGAAACAAGTTTAATAAGTAGGCTACACAAACTAGAACAGGGTTCTCATTAGCATTTGTGCCTCCTTAGGAATGTCCTAAGTACGTAATGACCCTTCTACCTGAACTACTAATGTAGGACATTATGTTACGAAGGAAGAGAATTTAGTGAAACTAAATGACAGAGGGTCATTAATTAATTGTTCCAGAGTCAACACTAGTTATGCTTAGGAAGTAAATAATTAATTAATGAAGACAAATCACCCTTTCGCTAAGTTATTATTGAGTATGTACTAAAGTATCCTTATATGAAATATTGGTGCCACTGGGTCTGGGTTCAATATTTGAAATCAAGCACAAATTACTATTTTAAACAAAACTCAAATTGTTGAATTAATCCGTCAATTCACGAATTTCTCTAAAACTTATGCATCTCTTTATTTCAGATGGGTTTCTTTAATCAAATGTGTTGACTTACCCTAGAAAAGTTGATCCCATCCAGAATAACTTGATCTCTGAGTTGTCTCTTAAAACTCTTTTGTCCAGCTCCACCCTCTTTTCCAAGATCCTTGTTGATGTTGAAGTAGATGTGACCTCAACCCACCCCCATTTGGGTGTGGATGTGAATTAGGGAGTAGCACTGACTCATAAAAAGGCTCTGGATCACTGCCACCCCCACCACCACCACACTGACCACTACACACACCTCCACCCCCTTCACAATAGCACCGGGTCAAGTCAAACTCTGCACATTCCGAGTAATCCGCATCCCCATTCTCCTCAAACTTGTAGGTCCCATTGTTGAGGTGGTTATTGTTGTAAAATAGGACACGAGACGACTTATTGGAGAGGAGTTGAAGCTCAATTTCCTCCCGAGGGAAGTGGACCCCGGCTCCGACTCCGAGAACCTTTCTTGGCGTGACATGCAACAACCGGATGGCTTGGAGGAGGGCGAGACGTTCATGAATGTACTGTAACACCAATGGCTGCCAAATCTCCTTCCCCGATGCGGCGACAGATTGAGAGATCTTCATATCCGGCGGAGAGAAAGGAGTCGAAATGATGTCCCAACTCGAGACGGGATAACCAGTTGAACACTTCTTGACCTCGGAGGTGACCGTGTAGTCCGACACCACCTCTGGGAGGAGGTAGTGGCTGCATGGAGTGGTTCATCAGTTTTATGGGAGTTGGACCATCCTTTATGCAAACTGGTAACCACTTGCCACTAAATTTTGTTATTCACTTATTTTGCGGAGTGGTAGAGTCAATTGGAGGAGTCTGCAAAATAAATGATTACAAAATGACTTCAGGTATACAACTACTGATAGTGCAGGGTTTTTCTAAGTTAACATAAACTTATTGTAATGTAATCCCCGAAATACCGGACACTAATCCTTAATCGTTCTATGGATAATTCTACCCGAATTAAGTGACATACCTCATTTCACCTCATCCAGTTTGGACAACTTCAAGTTACTAACTTACTGGGAAAGGTGTTTCGCTAAAGACTTGGAAGTGAGTGACACATTATATGACACTCACCAGTTGTTAGGACGGACATTAAATTACAGATATTAAATGCTTGTAGACAGAGAAAAGTGCTCCAGTAACAAAGGTCTACCTAAGCAATCTTGCCAATTACTGCCAATCACTTTAATACTCGGACTTGAACAGAGAATTTGGCTTACCAACTACCTATTGCTTCACAATTTTTATATTATTCACAAATTTCCCATTTTGCCGTCCAACTTAGAACTTTCACCAATTACAAATTTGAAAAGAATCCACAAAACCTTGGGTCACACCATTTTCTGACCATTTTTAAAAATTTCACAACTCTCAAGTGGTGCACATGCAGTTAAAGAAGCGACCCCAGAATCCAGTCCACTCTCTTCGAGCAGCAACACGAGACTGGTTGATTTTGCTAGACTAACTCAAAATCGGAATTACAGGGACTTCTCTCTCCACACACACTTTTCTACATACTATGTGGATCCTTTACTTTTACTCTCATGATGAGTCTACCCACCCGCATGGCCAATACCCGGGTCTTTGCTCCCCTTCCTCATTCATTCACATTATAAACGCTTCCTTGGACTCGGCAATCCGCTTCATGCAATACAAAGTAAGCTTTCACTTTCTTATTCTTCCAAGTAATACTTTTAGCCTGTGGAAAAGCTTCAAAGAAAAAATACGACAAAATAAGGAATACTTGGATAAATATTCCTATTTTTGACAACATTCCCGTCAAGACTAATTTGGCCTAAAGGGATGAGTTTTGCATTCAGTAATGTGGCAGTAATTGTGCTGCTTAGGTATGGAAATGAAGTGGGACGATTACTCAAATTTTCCATATTTTATTGGATTTCCTTGCCATGTAATCTCGTCATAGTTTACTTCACGGAGAACTTTGTCAGTGAGTTGAGGTGCAATATATTTTGTAAATAACTCACTCACTGACTTTATTATGTGTGTTTATTCTGTCTCCATCTTTTCTATTCATTCGTATGTAGTCACAATCCGGTCAAACATTCATCTTCAATGCAGCCAACCTAAAATCAAACCAAACTTGCATCCTTTGAGTATTTTCACTCACTCACTCTTTCCTTAGGTGATTTACTTTAGTAAGGGAAAGGTACTTTCACAGCCTTAGAGACAGAATTTATTGAATTGGATCCAAACCATGTTACCGGCTAGCAAACCACGGTCCGTCGTCCCGTTTAGAGGAATTTTTCATCACCATCCCATCAAAAGCGTGGTCGGATTTCTAGCCAGACCACGGGCAGCAAGGATTTGAAATACTCAGAGATATATATTACTAGGAGCTGGACTCATTTCTAGAGAAAGAATGGCGTGTGGTTCGATATTGGAGGCGAGATTTGAAGTGAAAGTAGATCTGGGACTGCAAATAGGACGGAATTTCGTATTCAAAGCACAATGCCCACTGCCACCCACCCATCCAACCGTGCTAGGAAGGCAGGAGGGGTAGCTGGGCATAGGCGGGTGTGGTGAATCCTTCCCTTGACTTTCTCTACGCTGGATTGTGAGGCGATGGATGAGAGAATATTTGCACGTGGCCGTGAAATGACCATGGTTGGATTGGCTGGAGAAATAAACTGGAAATTTATCCGGTTTAGAGGGAACAATGGAAATAATCATTATGGTGGGTGGAGAAGAGTAAAAATACATTTTGTAAAAATACATTTAGAAAGTAGAACAATACAATTTTATCTTGTAAAAGTTTGATGCCTGTTAACTATTTTTAGAATAACTTTAATTTGTAAATGTGAAAAAGATCAGGTAACATTGCTTTCAATTGATAAGAGATCTTAAATTTTCTGGAAGAACCCTCATGACTTTCACAAGCAACACATGTCCTAGAATCAATAAAGAAACATAGTCCACAAAGGGAAATGGATAATAGAGATGAAGAGAAAGCAGTGCAACTAGATTATTGTGTGGTGCGTGAAATGAGGGAGGGTGCACTGGGCTGGACTTGATTAGTTTAAATTATGAGTCACCTAATCAACAGGCAGGGTAGAGAAATAACATTATATTCAGTCCTTTTCTTTAAGAAGGGTGACTGACTGTGGGTGGATTAGGAGGGTGTGATGTGTATATTCACGGTTCCAGAAATGTATTTATGCTTTGATTCGAATTAATATCAAATTTAAAGTGTCAACCATTTTCTTAATGACCGAGTACAAAAATTCACAATTTATTCTCAATTTCCCTTGTTCGTGATATTGAAAATTGATAATCAGAAGGCTTCGTCTATTAACTTTCAGACGTTATTAATTTCTGACTGCATAAAGATCTGGATGTAGAACTAATGCTATTTTACCCATTATTATAAAAATTACGTCAAAATTCAGCAAAAATGTTTCAAAATTATAAAAGGTACGCAAAGTCTCAATCAACTACAGAATAATCGGCCCATGTAATTTTTGAATTGATAATCCTAAACCTGTTTGAGCTACCTGAATCCCCGACTGACATTGACACTAACATTTAATCGCTGACCTCATCCCACCCAATTGACAACTTTGGCTGAGCATTTATCCTTTATTTGGTAAATCAATACTGTCTTTATCCTTTCCTTATAGTGGTCCAATCAATCTTGCCCGCAAATAAATAAAACCTCAGTGACACTGACATTAATTGACAGTTTACCCAAAAAAAACAAGCTCCAAGTCTATCAGGAGTCTCATTAAATTTGCATGTGGCCCAAGATCTCTAGTAAATCCGACTCCTATCATGTTTCAGGTAGCTACTGAGCAAACACAATTCTTAATCTTGAATCATTTCGTTAAATTTTATACACAAAAATCTTGACAAATCCGATCCAATCCTTGAGTTGAAGTTGCCAATTGAAATGGCAACTAAATAAACTGCACTTTTCTTGTCTTGTCAAATAAAATAAAATCCTCTGATCACGTCGCACAGCTCGCATCCGACTCATCTCTATTATTTTATTGAATTGAATGTAAATTGCGATGGACAGAATGGACCCAGTCATAAATATTCGTATCACCAAGCAGTAGCTGTAAGTTAACCATTCAAGTAATTAGGTAACATGTGCCCAGTAACGGTTAGAAGATGCAGTATAATAAAGTAAGGAATTCATGGGTAAGTGTGAGCTCTTGCTTTTCTTCATCCATCGTCCCCTTGATTTTGATTCAATTCAAGATTTGAATTTGATTAAATTCAATTGAATCCGATGGAACGGAGGTCAACAACTTTGCTGACTTCTGTCAGTTGTTATATGACCATTTAGAATGGTCACAGGGAAATAAATGCGTGTAATAAAAGTACTAGTGTCTAAACTGCGGATTGTGTGATTTCGGGGGTGAATAGTAAAATTCGCCAAAATCATTAATGTGTTGAATTCAAAGGTTTTGTTTTTTATGAATTAAAATTCAAAAACTTTTTTTAAATAATTGAATGCCTTATTTGCATACATTAATTGACGAAATTGATTCTTAGCCTACTAGGTTTCATAGTAGAACAAAGCTATAAATTAGTATTATGGTTACAGAATGCAGACATGCCACTGGTCTGACATACCGGTGCCATTACAATTATTGACATTGACATCCACTCCGCATCACATCAATCAACATTCCTTTTAGGATTTTATGATGGCAGTCATGCATGTGCACAAAGACAAATTCCTTATAAATGCAGAGCCAGCTCGTTTATCATTTCTCATCAACTTGAGTTAGAGAACGCATAATGAAACTCGTCATAAAATAAGTGTGTAAAAACAGGATTTAAAACCAATTCTTAAAAACCCAACATCCATGCTCCACCTTTGCTTATAGAATTTCCCACACTATCAAACTTTCCAAGAATGGGTGCAAATCTGCTCAAATTGGTCAAACAGCTCTAAAAGTTGTAAAATGAAACTTCTTCTCCTCAGCTTCCGTTCACTTCATCTCACGACCTCACTTCTGGACTTTAATTAAATTATATTTAATTGGAATTTGGTTAGAGACAGGTTGGCAAATAGCTAACTAGCCAGACAAGAGGAGTTTGGTGCAGTTAAGTGAGTTGCAATACCAGTTTGTTTTCTTTTTTAGTTGCTTGTTTCCCAATCGAATTGATTGAGCTAGAACCATAAACTTCAACTTGTTTAGGATTTACTGGGTTTAATCAGCTACAAAACATTGCAATTACATCCCATTTATGCTGCGATTTACAGGGAAATCTGGCAGTTTGTGAGGAAACTTGTCCTACAAGGAATAACTTATGCGTCCAGACTTTCTTTTCTGTCATCGAGAAGTGTTTGCGTTTTTATGGCATTAATTATTATTTGCAGGGAGGCAGTTTTGCAGGGATTGGTTGGTTGGTTAATGGGCGATATTCCTGATTTCTGGTGGTTAATCTTAATCGAAATCTGGAAAGTGGTGATTCTTTCAATTCGCCTCAATTACAAAAAACAAATTAAAATTGATTGATGGGAAAATTTTAAAGAGAGATAACTGCTTGATTTGTAGCCATCACGAGTATTGACGATTATCCATTATTTTATTGGTAGATGAAATGAGACCTAAATGCATGAATGAGCAGAGACTAGATTTTTAAGAAATGTAAAGTTTATATTAAAAAGAAATATTTTAAAGATATAAAATATTTACTAAATACGTAGATAATTGACCTATGCTTTCTTATTAATTAATTATTGTAAATCCCTTTCAATTACCTTTAATATTATGAAATTCACAATCTTTCGCATTACTTACCCAGTTCATTTCCTTTACCCATTAATTCCCAATCTTTGCTAGCAATTAAACATTTACATTTCATAAACTCCCATTTCTTTCTCACTAATAATCACTTAATTAACACGGGAAAAGAATTTCATTCCAAGTCCAAGCCTAAAAAATTATACTTTGTTTAAAACGAGTAAGTTTTACTTTCATCCTTTTCCTCTACGAAACCACAACCACTCATAATTTGCTTTTGTGTAAAAATGCACTCAAAATCCACCATTTGCTTCCTCACTAAGAGTAACAAATGTCAGTTGTGCTCGTCTTCTTAATAATTATCATTGCGATAATTACTCCATCCACCCAATTAACGCAACTTAGTTCAAATATGTTGCTCGAGTTGTGCGTGGCTGGCTGGCTGGCTGGCTGGTAGCGAGTCCACTTAATTAACAAAACCTTTTTTCTTGGGTAAAAAGAAATTAACTTGTAAATTAAAAAATTGACATTCTTTCACATTTTACTGTAACATAACATCCTCTCACACGCAGGCACGCACTGAGTGTCCTTAATTCGTACGCACTTTTTCCTACAACTTCCGTTCGATTGTTTCCAATTTATAATGTTCCAATAAGACGGAATCCAAGCATATTTGTATCTCATACAAAAACTTAGTATTTACGCACATGCACGCATTCCTCAGCAAAATCTCTTAAGTACTCACTCACACCAGAATCATGTTCTTCACACCAACACACTTGGCAAGTAACTAAACCAAAAAAGAGACCAAACCCATGAAATCATGAGATGAGCCCCGGTGCGACAAGCAGCTAGCCAAGTAAGTTTTCTTATTTCCACACAAGAAGAATCATAGCCTGCAGCTAAAGGTTTGTGTCTGTAGACAGGTAACAACAATTGGTCCATTAGAATACAAACATACCTTTGGAGATGGTTGGGTATATCGAATTATTCAAGATATTTTCTTATTTCCACACAAGAAGAATCATAGCCTGCAGCTAAAGGTTTGTGTCTGTAGACAGGTAACAACAATTGGTCCATTAGAATACAAACATACCTTTGGTAGATGGTTGGGTATATCGAATTATTGAAGCAACCGACTCACCCAGATTCTGCCCAGACCCCTGAAGCAACCTCGGTCTCCATAAGTTTTAAACTTGGAAATTTAAAGCCCACCAAAGGATGCAGCCATTCACCAAGTTTGCCTGGGAAATGTTCACTTTTTATCAGGGACCATTGACGTTCCTCCATCCATCTTCAACAAGTGTGGTTGATTTAGAATCTTGCATCTTTTGAAGGAAGGATGGATCACTGGATGGATGCAAGTGGCAGGAATAAATAAATACTCATTAGAAGAAGGTGGAGGTGGACATAGGCAAGGAAAGAGGAAGGATGTTTTACAAGGAAGACTTTTTTAGGGACCAGATTAAGATTCAAATTCATTCTCAACCCCCTCCGGCTTGTTTGTTAATCCCACACTAATAAAATGAGCTAAGCCAGGAATCATTCACTAATATGAGGAGATCTTAAACAAAGTTAGGTGGAGATGTTTTCGGTTTTTTAATAGCTCACTCCTTCCAAATTAAATAACTGGGAAGCATGAAATGTTGGGAATTGAGATTTGTTATGGGAAAGCGACCAAGTTGTTAATTTGGATTTATTGAATCAGATC
>JAAXNX010001994.1:0-15119 GCA_036491905.1 Folsomia manolachei
TATGTACGGTCAAATGCATATACGGTCAGATACTCACGGTCAAATGCATACGGTCAAATGCATACGGTCAAAACACCGTGCACCATTTTCGACTCTCTGGTTGGAAAAGAGAAGAATAAAGAAACAAATCCGAATTTTGTCAGAAAAGAAAGCAAAAGAGAGACTTATTTCGGCACCGATTTCTCTCTCGGGCAAACCTAATACAAACTGGTGAACTGGAGTGATGAAACATCTCCCAGCTCTAGTTCTACGTTGGCTGCAAGTGGTACAATATATAGTCTATTCACTCTTCTAAAATCTTTGCACGTACTTGAAACATATTTTCGCATATTGTTCCACATTTTTGGCACGTGCGTTCTCTTCACCACCATAAGTCTTTAAATGAAAAAAATGGCGTAAAAGTTCATTAGTTTTTGTCAATGGTGTCCTTATACTCATGCCGAAGTTTTTATCCATGAAATAAAAGTGCTGCAAATTTTCTGGGAAAAGAAGTTTGCACTCTTCGTATGCTACTGCTAATTCGTTTTTGTCGACCCATTCAGCTAAAATCATGTTCGGATAAGAAACAGTAGAGACCAGGCTCCCGCCCAGCAATTGCCCTCCATCTGTCTCATCTGTTGTCACCACGTCACATCAAAGAAAGGAAAGTTTTTGAGTAAATTGAAATGCGTAATTAACTTGGTATTATCATCATAGTCATTGATATGTCAATGTAGAAATGACCAAAAACTACTTTGTAATTTACGGTTTGGATGTTTACAACGTCAGAAACATCAATTGCTTCGTCGTTTCCATTACTTTTAGTACTTGGAAAAGGCCATCACAGTCATGTGTATTTAGTTCAAAGACAATCGCAGCATGGTTTGGGGTGATGGGTTTGAGCATATGAAAACGTATTACCGCTATCATCCTTATTTGAAGATTGGCTGCATTGGTGTAGCAAAGTTTCTGAATCAACAAGTTAATTAGTGGATCAAAAACCGACTCAACCGCATTAATGGTGATGGTACGGGAGGATTCACTGGCCTTTTGGTTGATTTTCAGCTTACATGTAGATATTGACTGGAATTGTGAAATTGAGCATCTCGATGTTGGCGGAATAAAACTTATTTACTAAGAGTGGTTTATCAGTTTCGCTCCATTTTGTTATGAACATTGTGTCATAATTTTACTGACGCGATAACGCTTAGTTGTGCTATGCGATTTGTTTGGTAACTCGGTTCAAAGCAAATCTGAGAATTGAATATGTCATTTTACGGAGTTTACAAAAAACCATTAATACCTCCTGATACAAAAACAAAGCTTCAGTTTGAAACGGATGTGTATTTAGTGATGGGTTAGCTCCAAGCGAAAAGAATGGTTCATTTACCACCATCGCCGTCATTACGGAATAAAACTTATTTACTAAGAGTGGTTTATCAGTTTCGCTCCATTTTGTTATGAACATTGTGTCATAATTTTACTGACGCGATAACGCTTAGTTGTGTTATGCGATTTGTTTGGTAACTCGGTTCAAAGCAAATCTGAGAATTGAATATGCCATTTTACGGAGTTTACAAAAAAATGATTAATACCTCCTGATACAAAAACAAAGCTTCAGTTTGAAACGGATGTGTATTTAGTGATGGGTTAGCTCCAAGCGAAAAGAATGGTTCATTTACCACCATCGCCTTCATTCTCACCATTCACCAATGTGTTCCTCATCAAATCTTTTGTGTGTAAGTGTCATCCATGGATGGATTAGTTAAGCATTACACTAACTGAAGGATTTTGACAATATTGTGATTTTCATTTCATTTGAAACACGCATTTACTCATTCCACATTACTCTAATGCATTGATACTACCAGCAGCCTTTATCCGTTCATGTGCAGAATACCTACACAGCACAATGTCGAAAACCATTAATACCTCCTGATACAAAAACAAAGCTTCAGTTTGAAACGGATGTGTATTTAGTGATGGGTTAGCTCCAAGCGAAAAGAATGGTTCATTTACCACCATCGCCGTCATTCTCACCATTCACCAATGTGTTCCTCATCAAATCTTTTGTGTGTAAGTGTCATCCATGGATTAGTTAAGCATTACACTAACTGAAGGGTTTTGACAATATTGTGATTTTCATTGAAACACGCATTTACTCATTCCACATTACTCTAATGCATTGATACTACCAGCAGCCTTTATCCGTTCATGTGCAGAATACCTACACAGCACAATGTCGATTTAGTTCGGATAGCTAGGTCATGCTTCCTTCCACAATCCATCCTGCTTTTAGCATATACTTAACAATTTTTATTTGCCATGTCTACATTAGAATTCTAGGTCTGTGTAGTATGTGTCACCATTATGCCATTATTGTTTCCGCCACAGTTGGTTTAGTGCCATACTGCAACTGCATCGCTGGTATAGTGGGTTGCTCTTTTTCAGTTTGTTCCAGCTTCATTATGTCTTTTCCTAATGCTAATTTTATGTTTAAATGTTTTAATAACTCTACTCAACCGCAACTTATAGCTGTTACTTCATCATGGGGTGTAAGTTGGACAAAATAGCAAAACTTATGTACACATATATCTTTATAATCAAGCCGTGGCCAGATACACCAGGGTTATTAGCATGAAAACTTAGCTCTTAATTAGTAGCGCTAAATTACAAGTTGCCAATGGTATACAAAAATAAGCCTCATACACACATGAACAACATGGTTTAATCAAGTTGAGTCGTAGTTAAGAATACTTGTACATAACCAACTTAATCAGCTATCTGCATTTCCGCTCGTTTAGTTTCTTCATGACAATTTCTTGCTATTCATTTGCCTTTTCTTCAATAATAATTATCAAGTGCAACACACATAACCCAACCGGGTGGGAATGTGTTTAAGCTTATACTCATTTCAGAAAGATAACAACTGACAAGTGAGTGAGTTTAGTCCAACATTTAGTCTGTTCTATGGCGTTCCTGCTTATTTGCTAGAGGACGATAACCATGCAGAAGATACACAACCCTCATCATTCATATCTATTCTGAAAACACTTTGTAAGCAAAGGTTTTTGTTGGTACAGTACACTCACATATGCATGGGGACAGTCAGAAATGGAGTGCTAGCTATATTCATTGCGTTGAATTGATGGGCTGCAATTATTTTATAAAACTAATACTGTGTCCCCTTCCTTCCCAGCAACACACTGCCACGATGTATTACTGAATTGGATTATCTGTTGTATCGTGTGCTGCATTTCATTTCAATCGTTTGAATTGAACCCAACTCGAAACTCACTGATAATATAATATCGCTAATACCGTCACCAACTACCCATACTTTTTGGCTGGAATTCTGTCCAGAGATCCTCGTGGCGTGGTGGCCATTCTGTTCTGGTACTGGCTTGTGGTCTGTGTTTCTGTTTGTTTAAGTTGAATTGATGTTGAAGTGGTTTGTGTGCAAGGGAAACGACGGTAAGCATGAATATATTCATGTTGGTAAAGTAAAGTATTTTTCATACTCCCACCCAACACCATCAGTCAGTTGAATTTGTGCCGTGCTAAGTAACGAATTGAGCGAAAAATGAGAGAACTGTTTTAAGTTATACAGTGAATTGGTAAATTATCAAGTTAAAATTTTTGTACTCTGTGATTTTTTGAGTTCGGTAAGTGAATATCTTTTGTCTTGTGAATTTAATATGTGGGAGGAATCTGGAACTGGCCGGTGTAAAAGTAAATCGAGCATGTACTCGTGTTAGAACAATGGATCTCTGTAGAGGATCACTGTCAACTCTCAAAAACTAATGAAAACAAATAAACGAGTTCATTTTAATCAGAAAAGTTTCAAGTTTCTAGAGCGAGAGAGTACACCTCATGCACACCACTACTGGCTGCGTGCAAATTATATTGCGACGTGAAGAAATAATGGTGTTTAACTCCCATCTGACATTTCCCACAGAGGTGAAGAATGTGTCTCAACCAAGAACGGGTGTAGTTGTAACAAGAGGCTAACGCATTCGTCACTTTTTTAATTGTGTATGATGATGGATATTATTATTGTAGTGCACTATTTCTCTGTAGTCCGGTTCCCAAGTCTCGCATTTCCGTTTCACATTCATATTTCTAGAGCAGAGGAAAGAATGAAACGAGTTTTGTTTGCTTGCAATAAATGAACTACAGAACTCTGTAAAAATACAATGTGCAATTCATTGCGTTTCCCTTTCCGTTCTTTTCTGTATCGGCGGGGAGCAAATCACCTCCAATTTCAGTATAATTTGATATTGCGGCACAGACATAAGTTGAGGTGCCTCCAATGCAATAAGCTGTCAATTGATCCATTTAAAGGGTTGTATTTGAAATGTACCAGAGTTGCGTGCTGAAAATACTGCAATAGCAAACATTTTTTAAAGGTTGTTTCAACAACAATATGTTTTCTAACCTAAATCTAACCCACCGTTGAAATGGGAGGAGAGAGTCAAGCAGTGTGTGGTATCGAATTTGATAAGAGTTTGGCAAGAAAGGCGAGAACTCATTAGCGCGGATGAGGAAAGATATTTTAATTTGTGGATGAGGTGTAGTAGGCTATGCTGGACATGCATTGTTCAACTGGTTTCTTATTTACTGTGTGTGCGGTATCCGTTTTCACTTTTCACACGCATAGCTTGATTAGGGGCGTATTAACGGGATAAAACAAACTTTAGAGATGTACAGCTCTATGAGTTATGAAATAAAACCAGAAACTGCCATACCCGAAGTTATCGATGTCGTCGATTACAAACTGTTGCAACACTTAAAAAGCATCTTCCTATAACACTATTGACAGCAACGTGATCCTATCTAAGTCGGTTTGAGGCTACCAAATTTTGAAACCATGTTGACTGGAATGACTGCTACATATTTTGGCACGTCACTTTAGAATATTAACATTTTCTTTCGGTATAGATTTCCACATTCTCTTGTTTTTTATGTTCTTGCCTCATCCATTTCAAAAGCAGAACTGTCAATCCGAGTTCATTGAGGTGGTTAATATATGACTCGACAGCCGGCTTTTCTTTGCCCATTGTAAAGTTCGTGAAATGGAATTGGAGTGGGTTAAAGAAAATAAAACTACCATGCATAACATGCTTACACTGCACTTGGATTTTGAAAGAGTGATTCATCTTCACGATATGTTTTAGTAGGAGTATGGTTGACTCAAGCAATTCTGGACAACAAAGTATAAGCTCATGAAAAACTTTGAAATACGCCCTGTCTGCAAGTTTTCATATTACTTTACTCTGCCAAACAAACTGTAATTTGAGCAAGGAAAAGCAAGTTGTTGCATATAATAGAAGAACAAAAATGTCATACATTGCCAAATTCAATCGAATATCTGCTTAATAAGCAAAGTTGCTTTTTAAAGATAAAGTTGCACATCAAACCAAACCACATGTACAAATTTTCTAACTGTTTCTTGCTTTTTCTTTTCAGAACTTAGGGTTCAGCAATGACCCATTGTGTTTCTCGTTCAAGAAATGACCACCAGCGAATCGGCCCCGTCTCTACATTTGCAATGTTTGAAGAATTGTCTAAGTGAGAAATTACCCTGTGCTGAGTGTCCCTCCCAAAGAATTATTTTGGATTCTGATTCCTCTCCCAACTTCTCCTTATCATCTTCCCCACCCTCCGATCCAACCAAGAGCCCCACAAATAACAACAATAATACAACAACCTCTAATTCCAATCCTGTTCATCCCAAGTGTGTTCAGGAGCAAAACACGGTGGGTAGCCAAAGCCAAAATAGTTTCAGTTCCGTATCAGCGCCAGGAGTGTGTGGAACAAGAGTCTTGTCCTCTTATAGTCCATGTATCATTAACTCCACACACACACCAGTGTCAAACGCCTGCTGCTGTACTGTTGGGAATCAACTGAGCTGCAGCTACAATAATTGTAAAAGTCCGTCTTCTACCAGTCTCACCACCATTGGGACTGTGTCAAGTAGACCGGAATTGGCATCCGACGAATTCACAAGGATTTCTTCTACTTCCTCTGGATGTGAACGTGCTCTTACGCAAGACTGCATCATCAGTGGTGGTGGTCCAATCACTGAGAATCATTTGTCCACTAAAAATCAACGTAATAAAACTGTGCCCTACTCAATTCCAAATTCCAGAGGAGGATTGGTCACACAAGTGAAACAAAACCAGGACAAGAGTAATCACTCCCAAGTGAATCCTTCACTACTGACGACGACTGCTAGCAGTAGTTGTACTGGTCCAACTTTATCCGGCTCGTCCTTTATTGCTTCATCTGAAACTTGCACTCATGACGAGAAAGATCAAGTCATGTTTGACAATGTTTCTGTGAACTCGGTTCAACAGGCCAATAATACTGATGGTGTTGTAACTGCTACTCTGCCGGAGAGTAACCATAATAATCCTCCTCATCTTATGAGTTCAACCTCTCTCCTGTCAAGTGGGATCATTACCAGTGTCAATTCTTCAACCGGCGGATTACTCCATTCCAATAATATGGTAATCAAAAGCGGCGAACCCAACGGGAACAGCATTGAGCTCGCTCTTGACAATCAATTTCATCATCACAACCACCATCACCACGTACATAATTTCCATCAGCATCACGGGAGCAATAGTGGTGTCGGAGGTGACTGCTGTCTATCTGGCAACAACTCTACCACCAGTGGTGAAAGTTTTGGGATCATGCAACCCCATGACATCGGCTTCGGAGCCCAACACAATAATGGCAATCAGAATAATCAAATGTGCCACAACCACAACGGACTTTTTGTAAATCCATGTGCGCATAATTGTGGTGGTGGAATGTCGCTCGCCACCGGTAATGGGAGCATCAGTGGAAATAGCAATGGTGGCGGAAGTATGAGTATGACATCCCCGGGGGGTAGCCTGGACGAACATGACTGTGATGATGACAAGTAAGCAAGCACTTAGCTCAACTCTTTATTTTGCTTTTATTATTGCATTACATTAAGTTTCGGGATCTCCAGAGTGCAGTTGTAGTTGTGAGAGAAAGACTCATATGTCTGGACTTTCTCTTGTATTTCTGCAACAGTAAATACATTCTTATACGCCTGTATATGCCTATCCAGCTGAACATAGTAACAGGTCTTGAAATACTTGTAGTAAATGGAATAACGGCAGGAGTTCAACCGATTGTGGTAAATCTCCAATGTGTACGAGCACATGCATCCATCTGAAGTCACTTCCTGTTTCTCCGGGTTGTTCTTACTCTGTATTGCACCTGGATGACAACAATGGTGACTTTCAGTTTGCTCCTATTGTGCTTTTTTCCCTTCACGTTGGTTACGTTTCGAGCTTGTGAACCACGGAGTGGATGTTTATGATAGGATTGAAAATGAAAGCACGCAAACAACTTACCTTTTTTCCTTTTAAGACATCACTTTTGCTCTTTTGGGTCTGATCTTCTTTCCCTGTGGACAAATGCCTTTTTTACTTGACCGTACATTACAGCATGGCTCGAATCTGTGAGATAATTTTGTATATCTCCCTATCCAGACTCATGTGTACTGGACAACAAAAGCTGTGGAGGTTGGTTGAAATAGTGGAGGTCAATATGCTGTAGTTACTGGGTTAATGAAGAATTAGGTATTTATGGTGGCTTTATTGGTAGATTGAGGAAAAAGGTTTATTTTCACTTATCAACATTTTAAAATTCAACAGTTAGATAATGACGAGTTATACTAATTATTTATTTATGTGGAAGAAAACCTTAGAGTATAATTTAGCCAAACAATGAGATTTCTCATTAGCTAATGGGTATTATTACCTTTTTACTCGTTGGAAAAAAATTCCCCTGTGGCACTTCTCTCATGTTTTTTTCTTCTAAGCTGTCGTGGAAAAATGAATTTGACAACCTGACAGATTATGATTAGAAGTGAGTGCTTCAATCTGGATCGGGCTGATTGAGTCTTCAATCCTACTCTTTCAGTTTAAGAGTTAGCAGGAGAAAGTAAATTGCATATAAGCAGAATCTATTTCTCCACTCACTCCGTATTTTTTACTTTCTGTTCAGGTTATTACTCGTATTATAGAGACTAGAGTGATTCAGCCAAAATCTTTAGAGCACAAACCTTTAGTAAGAAAGGAATAGTTTCGATAAAATGCATGACGTTTGAGTTTTTCCCTTTCTCTAGTACTTATTTCACTCAAGACAAGAAAAAGTAGGCAGGGATTTGGACAGGAGAGTTAGCGACTGAGTGAGGCAAGTTTTCTCTTCTTAGAACGGAACACAAACGATCCGTTAGTTCACCAGGAGTGGAGAATGAGAAAAGATTCATTTTACTCTGCAGCAGTTAGTTGAGGTTGTTAGACCGTAATAATAACATTTCTCACAATAATATGATCCCAGAAGGAATCGTCGATTTGAGCTGGAACGATAATGGTGTGACTGACTGACTGCTTTGCCTGGTTTGGAAAGGAAAACTGGGGAAAACTGGGGATATGGATTCTTAGGATCTTTCTTCCGATCATTGCATTCTTAAAATGAAGAGTGAATGCTTTTCTCAAGTTTCAAGTAGCTCAATAAGGAAACTAACTTCCTTCCTTCTTTAAAGCTCAGTTGAGTTGTTCGCTCGTCAACAATAATATCCTAGATTTCTTTGATGGCTCTCAACTAATTGGCTATTCCCAGCTCTATATTATTTCCATCTTCATTATCCGACCAGGTTTCGTAGGATTAAAATCAAGTGGTTTGAAAGTTTGTAGTCCAATAATTGCCTCAATTTTTTCTTAATTAATTTTTATTTTCGTTTTGAATGTAGTTATTTTATACAAATTGTGCATAAAAGTTGTGGGTTACTTCTAAAATTTAGATTTCACAGCTAAGCAGTCGCTGTCCTAATCTCCTTATCAATTCAAGTGGCAGATCGATTTGTTAGCGGCAAATACACATGTTGTAATTTGTACCTTTTGGAAATCACGCTAAATTGAATAGCATTCCTTTGTTACGGCGCTCCGCGTACACAAAAAGATTTCATTCGAGATTTGGGTCTAATGTGCCAACGATATAATTAAGATAAGGGGGGTTCGATATTTTATTTCATCCGAGACACGACACAGGGTTCCTTCCCCTGTTCATTCATTTTCTTCACAAAACAGAAGGGGAAACAACTATTTATGGTGGAATCTAATCCTAAAATTTTTCAGCTTCAAATTCAAGCTTGTCTCGATAGATCGGATATGTTTATTTGGTTCACTTTTCCTTGCTGTTGTTTGGTTCATTTCGTTGTACTTTCTTTTGTGGAGAACATAACTTTGTTACGAGGGTAAATCCAAATGCTCCATTTCATTATGAACTGGTCCAAAAGTGCATTGCATGACATGATTGTTTCTTATTTTCTTCATTTCAACTTGCCTTTGATTCACTTCTCTATAATAATCTTGTCCCCCACTACTTTTAGTTTGAGCCGTTAGACAAAAAGTCAATCCGATAAAATGGTGAAATGTTTCTTGCAACGTAATAAAAAACATTGGAGATCCAACTTTCAAGATTCATAGTTACTTTTTTATGTAATAATATTGCGCAATGCATTGTGTCATGCATATTGCATGGTTTTCTTTGGCAGGTTGTAGTGCAATATAGCAACTTTGGGTTAAAATTCAATAAAGAACTACACAAGTGCTTTAGTACATGGCTTGCTGTTTGTTGTAGATGATATACTTTATTTTGGTGAAATATGGGGGAAAAATGTAATGTGCATGTTTACTCTCTTGTGAATTGTTATAAGAAACTGGATTGGATAGAAGAATTTCTTCCATCCATAAGGTAATTGGATCGATATACTTTTGCTTGGCTTGAGTTGAATGGCAGTCATGCTGAAAAATCCTATTTACTCCGAGTGTTGGGTAAAACATGCAACATCCATTTCATTTAATGAGCATTGTTTTGTTGTTAGACTAAGTTTCCTACATTTTGTGCTCTACATTGAGTTAGAATTTCATTTTAAGCTGTCCCAATATAATATTCAGCCAATTTTGT
The DNA here is from genome assembly GCA_036491905.1 of Folsomia manolachei. Lineage (NCBI taxonomy): Eukaryota > Metazoa > Arthropoda > Collembola > Entomobryomorpha > Isotomidae > Folsomia > Folsomia manolachei. The sequence goes on from JAAXNX010001994.1 coordinate 9,994, forward strand.
TCAGTGTACTTACATTTACGAAGATAATATTGAATTTATATGTGTCCTGTAATACCCTTGGGACAAAGAAACTTCGGATTTGCTTAACGTTTTAATCCACCCAAATTGGAAAGTTTGTTTGTTTGTTTCAGTGGAGTTATTTTGCCAGGTGTCATCGTCTCGAGCAACAAGACTCACTTATTAATTTTCCCTGTACAACTACTAACTGGATTCATAGTCTCGGTCTTTTTGAATAACAACGATCTCCTAATTTATAAAAAAATCTGAATTTTAAAGCAAGATCGAAAAATAATGCACCATGATCAAAGTCATTAATATCATCAACATGCATTTATCTGATGTTTCCTGAACACATATAAAAAGTCTTAGATGGAACATGTTTAAAATTTGTATGTCCAATTGTGTAAACACCACAAACATTTAAAAGATTAATGGGGTTAGGCTGTAAGTATGTTGTTTGTATCCGTGTGTAATCACTTTTAATCTGAGATCATCTCATCTCCTCATCATGTTACATTTACTGATTTATTTTCCTTGGCGTCAGATGCAAATGCACAGATCACAGCTGGATGATATTTGTAACCTCCTTGCTTTGGCCGAGTAGATTGTGTAAACCTACTCTACAATTCTCACTACTACATATCTCAACTCTGAGAACATTGAACTTTGTAAGATTTTTGGTTCAAGTTCTGTAACAGAAAATAAATATATATTTTATCCTCGACGTGTCGTCGTGTTTGTCTTGTCGAATCCTGCCGGATATGTCCCACGATCTCTTGAATTATCGAAGTTTCGGAATACCTGGCTAGATTGAATTGAAACCACATCATGCACGTCCAAAGTTGGACACCTTTTCTGACTGCATCCTATCGCATCCCATTTCCAAATTTACTATCATTGCATCAAAAGCAAACCTGGAAAACCTGAGCCATGATATATTACGGTTTTTTGTGGGAGACAGATACAGCTACCCGTGGCACGGAGTAAAAAAGAATTTCAAGATAGAATGTGGTTGTCACATGTGTATATCTGTTTGTCGGAGGCACTCTGGTTGATTCGCAATGGGGTTTCATCCATCCCTTTGCTCAAAAAGGTGCAATGAAACCCGGAAATTTATTGTCGCTTTCCATGTCCTTCGCCCCAAACTCCATTCACTCTCACTTTACACCTAGTCGATAGGGATAGAAAGGTGTGTCTGCCTCAGGATGTTGAGAGCTATGCATTCAAACATAAAGTAAAGTGCGGTCTGGTTGCAATTTGCAATTCTTGATTCTTGGCCATGGGTCCGGAAAAAGGTTGAGGAGTGGAGTATTTGCGGGCATTGTGTTGCCGAAAAAATAATGTTGGATCAGCAACAGAGCGGAGTGAAATCGCATTTTTCATGCCGAGAAAACATCATCCGTATCACATCCACTCTTATTTACTGTACTTTTTGCTTGTGTGAACTTCCTTCCTCTCGGAGAGGAGGTTGGACCGTGTCAGTTCAAACTGATTCTTTAATTTTAATCGTTGTCATCTGCTGCATGAAATGAGAATCAGTTTATATCGATGTTGTTGAGCTTCTTTCTATCTTAAAAGTTATGCAATCGTGTCAGTCTAAAATATGTGTGGTTATTACACAGTTGTACATTTCTCAAGTTTGGGTTTCTGTCTGCCTCTGCCTCTTTCTTTACCCGTGTGACTGTGACTTTTGCATAAGAACACAACTGTCTCAACTAAAAAAGAAAAAAAAGGATTTGCATACTTCGTGCTGTGCTCCTCTGAATTCAATCGAAACGAGAAATGTCAATGAATTTGGTTCAAGTTGTCTTTTGCAACAATTTCATCTAAATTTTATTTTATCCGGCCTGGCCTTCCTGTCTTGAATTGAACCCTTTCCCTGTCTATTAGCTCTACTTCTCCGCTGTAGTAGCTCTTATACAGTTGTTCAACTTATGACTTTATTTTTAACGACAAAAACTTTTCCACGAGACGTTGATATATCGCGGACACAGGCCTCGAATTGAGAAACTTGCACCACACGACGACTTACCACTGTTACTACCACCAGTTAAACAAGTTAAGTTTTTGTCAGTAGCCCCTCTTCCTTCCAAACCAATCCAATGGTAAAGAATTCTTGTTTTTGGAGCAAGTGTGTCTGCACCGGCCTTTCTCCAACTTCCTTCCGCCTTCCTTCCTCTCATGCTGAGCCGAGTTAGGTTTTTGGTGTTCTTGCTCCGATATTATTATTCTTCACAATGCCCTCGTCCACTTCATCTGGATCCTTTCTTCAGTCTTTAATTCTGGTTAGCTGTCTGTCTTTAACATGAAAAGAGTGCCGGCTTGTCGTTGCTCTATTTTCTTTCTCCCGTTAAAATGCGTATAAGTCAAGTGTCATATCCGTCTTTGTCTGCCTGGTTCTTATATTCCACTCCCGCATTAAAAGAAAGGAACCAAAAGACTTCCTTGGTCTATTCAACACGATGACTTCAATTCTTGCATGGAATCTGAAGTAATTCTTCACTGGGACCATCTGTCACCCATCTTCTTTGTTGGTTCATTTTCAAATAACTGCAAAAGCAGTTGTGCGAATGAAGAATGTCCCACTCTGTCTCACAATCTTCAAAAAATACATCTTTTCCCCGCCTTCAGCTATAATAGTGGTTTGCTGAAAGTTAGAATGCTCATATTTTTGGAAATTTTGGACATTGTGACTGAACGGAGAAAAGTTGGCAAGCTCATGTTTCGTGAACTTGTCGTCTCACCGTGATGAATGAAACTTGAGTGCTAAATTATTAAAACGAATTGGTCTAAAAATAAAATGTCATTACTTTAAGATACCATACCCACCTATATATGTGAAATGAATCCTATTCCAAAGTGTAAAAGTAAACAAATTCCATTCTAATGAAGACAATGGAAATCATAAATCTTTATGTGTCAAGTTCTAGACGAATTTGAAATTCTTTCTCAGCCACCGTGTCTACATTACTACATGACAAAGATCAAGCTAAATGCACAAAAGCCAACTATAAAGTGGATTATGCTTGTTAGCAACATTGCAATATTTGCTTATATTAACTTTTGCATACAGTTTCTGGTGGAATTGAATAACGTCTTTCATGAATGAGGGATTTATTTTATTGCACGTCGGAGAAATGTAGTAATGTTTTTTGGGATANATGCTTGTTAGCAACATTGCAATATTTGCTTATATTAACTTTTGCATACAGTTTCTGGTGGAATTGAATAACGTCTTTCATGAATGAGGGATTTATTTTATTGCACGTCGGAGAAATGTAGTAATGTTTTTTGGGATACTTGCCCTTGTCACAAATTGGTTAAGTGTTGATAATAATGTTGGATTTTAGTGTAAATAGATGCCCTTTCGGATGTCAATTCAATGCATATCTCTCTCAATCAAGGTTCATGCTCTGGAGCATGTATGCTACGGTTTGTGGTTTTCGAAGTCATTCACGCATCTGTAAAATTACCCGAGCGTAAATTGTCTGATGAGCAACCAGTTTTCTTTTTAGCATGTTTACATTTAGCCCCTTATGTTATTCAGAATTTTAACTGACACGCCGATAGAATTAATTTTTACTGAAATGCTTCGGATTGATTTATGAGTTTAACGACACCCCTATGCACGTTTCTCGCATGCTACGAATTTATATTTTTCCATTTTCTAATAATCGATGGACCCGTATGAAATCTGTATCAACGAATAATAAACAACGCCAAGAAAATTAAAGCACAATTGAAATTTCTTGTTATATATCTTGTTATAGGCTGAAATCAGGAATACATCAAGAAGTTACTCTTTGTCACTTTAGGCTTAGATTTGAGAACGTGACCTACATTTTATTCTTAGTGAATCGTAGAAGCGGTAATGAAGCCGTAGATGAATGGGAAAAACGGCAAAATTTGTAGATACGGAAAATTTTTCGATGCCCTCTTGTACATCGGAAGACATCAAGCATTAGATGGCATTAGCATTAGTCCGCCATTGTACTTGTAGGAACCAGAGACTTTGCGCTGAACCACGTTTCGGATTTTGATGAGAAAGCCGGGTTGGGTTGCCTGCCTCTGTTTAGTTTAAATGTATTCTTATGCATGAGTTGAGTTCAGTCACCACACCAGCACCTTCGTTTAGTCAACTTCACCCAGCTTTAGCTCTACCAGAGACTTTGCTGAACCACGTTTCGGATTTTGATGAGAAAGCCGGGTTGGGTTGCCTGCCTCTGTTTAGTTTAAATGTATTCTTATGCATGAGTTGAGTTCAGTCACCACACCAGCACCTTAGTTTAGTCAACTTCACCCAGCTTTAGCTCTCTCATCTCTTTCCTTCTTGTACTTGGGAAGTAAATGCAGACGAGTTTCCTGTGAGAATATATTTCCATTCTATTCCCTGCAAATTTCCTTAAGGTACGAGAAGACTACGAGTTAACCAGTTCTCTAGCTCATGAACTAAACCATCCCACCACACCACGCCACCCACGAAACGACGACGACGTAGTGAAAGAGTGTCTCAAAGTAGATAAGGGACAAGAATGAGTCCAGGAAGGAAGGAAGGAAATCCCCACTTTAATTGATTCTGACAACAATTCACTGCGAAAATAAATGAGATGAAATAAGTAATATTCTTCTCCTCTAAAAACTTGCTCCTTCTCCTAAGCGTTATATTATACAACATTTTCAGATTGAGGTTGGATTCTGCACGTTGTCGCTCGTTGGATGTAGGTGAAGTGACCTGTAGTTGGGTTATGTAGGTGGATGAATCATTATCTTTGAATATATTCTGCTGATCTCATGAAATGATGAGACCATGCAAAATGTAGAACATGGTTAAATAAGTTTGCATTTTGATAAGCTCCCTGGGATCGCTTGCATGAATTTGCCTCCATAATATAATGGAAAATGTAGAATATAGGACTTCTATTTAATTTTGGCTGTATTAAAGTAGTGAAAAGAGCAGAAAGCTCTATTTTGCTGGCCTGTGATTTTCGAGCTGAGATTTTCAACCCGGAGGCCAGCAATATCTAAGTGTGGTGTGGTGTGGTGCAGGAGAGAGAGAGAGAGAAATTCCACACTGCATGCATTAGCCATATATTTTAGTTGGAAGGGTGAAAGCAGCCAGCCCTTGT
>JAAXNX010001995.1:0-15119 GCA_036491905.1 Folsomia manolachei
CAAAAAAGGGGGCACCTGCACAGTTGAAGTCGGAGGTCGTAGGACATTCTTCCTCTTGTGGAGAATCCCTCATTTCCTCGTCGACATCATCCCCCTCCAAGACAAGCCCTGGTCGAGAAGGACTCTCAGAGCTACAACTACTCGAAATAACCTCGTCTGGCGTAAATTGGTCGTCTGAGATAATAACGCCGTTATCGTCCTCTTCAAATGCACATATTTTGGGAGGAGGTCTAGACAAATGAAATGAGCCAACAAAGATTCACTGAAATCCATGCAATTTAGAGCTTATTTGTTCGATAAGATAACCATGAGCTTACCCATATTCCCCGTAGTAGGAGTCGGGCTCTGCCTTTCTCTTAGTTCCAGGAAAAGGTACCCATTGGGGTGTGGTTGCAGAGGGGACGGGCATTGGAGGGTAAGCTTTCCGATCCATAATTAATTTGTAATTACTCTCCCAACCCTGGTCAATTTATATTAAATAGCTCCTCCATCCTAATTCTACAAGTTGCTAATAATTCGGGTTTTAATTATTTTATTAGAAATCTAAATGTGAAAATATTTTTTAAATATTTCTATTATTTGACACAGAACTATGCAAGTTTCAAGTTTGGTATGAATATTTCCCAATTTCTGTTGCCGATATATTTATTAAACCTCAAATGTAACGATACACAAACTCATCGAACCAATTAAGTGCTTATATTCAATTTGTTGAATATCTAGCAAAATTTAAAAAGCTAACTTAAAAACTTGCAGCAGCAAGAACTTGTTTACAGCACTGGTGCCTATTGGAGGATTTTTGGCCACGGGGAATAGGGGAGAAACTTCTTGAAACTTCTTGTTCGATTTTCTGGAAATAACTCGAAATTCGGATTCATGCAATAATTTAGTGTTTCTCATTTAAAATCTCGTTTATTTATCATTCCTTCTTTTTAATTATTATCTTTTTTAAGGCACATAAATTCGATACGAGTTCATGGATGGATCTGTATGAATGGATGGAGCCAGTTGAGGAAGTTATAATAAATACTTTTAAACAAGTTCTTTACAAGAACTACTTATTAATTTTTACAAGTTACAATTACAATGGTTAAGGTAGACACAGTATTATTATGCTTTTAAAGTACTGGGGAAAGGAGTTTAGTTTAAGTAGCAGACCATGAGAAAAGTTTCATTATAATTTTGTGTAGTCATAATATTTTGAAAAACAATGGAGATATGTTAATGAAATATTGTTTCAATTTGAGCGTTGAGTAAGTAAGGTTGATTAAAGCACTGAAGGTAATTTTTGTGACACACCATCCAACGAAATTAATGCTGAGCGTCATAACTATGACAGAGAGTACCGTTAAAAATTCGTTTCACGCCAAAAATAATATATAAAAATTTCCGAGTTTTTTTAAACAGGCCTGATAACCAGTCCCTTATTAGAAGCGTCTGCGGATATTTGTTGTTTTTTTCATTATTAATATTAAATATTACATTATTATTAGTAACTCTCACGGACACATTTCTTGTTATTATTAAAAAATAGGTACTCCAATTCTATTATTTGATGAAAGTAAAAAAAAGTTAAGTAAACTATTACGAAATACTGAAAATTACCCGGCTTTGGATGGATTGAAAACTAATTCGAAGAATTTAAAATTATCATCAGTTAATGATGAACCAATCGTTCAATGACTTAAATTTTGAATGGAGTACTTTCGGGAGCCTTAAAATAATTAATTAATAAACACAAACGGCTAGAGTGTGATAAGTTAGTTGGCTTAAATTTGTAACCGTAAAAGGATTGAGTTGTTATATATAAATTATAGCAACTAGGTGTTAACTTAGACTTCATCCGGAGCCATATCTTCAGGAGGATGGGGAGCACTATTGTTATTCACAGTGATTGTAGGAGGGGGTTCCGAAACTGGGAGTGGAGGACGTGAATCAGTTCTATCTCCGCTTCCATCTTCTCCAGCCCTAGCTTCTAGCACCCTTATACGTTTTTCATGTTTCACAATCATTGCCTTCATTTTACGTATTTCATCTTGCATGTCCTCCAATAATTTCATCTGAAATAAAATTTTAATTAATCACAAATCCGTCTCTGACTTTAAGTAGTTTAGTCGCTCTTGTGAACTCACAGAAGATAAAGACTGAGCCAAACTCATAGGTTCATCTTCCGGCTCATCTTCCGCTTCTGCAGATGAGCCACCTCCACCACCTCCACCTCCACCCTGGGATGAGGCACTGCCTCCGGCTTGTCGACGTGCTAAAATATTTGCCTTCTTTTTTACTTTCAACTCATTCTTCTTCTGCGAACTGACATATCCATCCTTTAGGGAAATCATTATAGGCTCAGCATCCTTCCCAGCCATCCATTCATCGGCCGTCATTGCAGGCTCGTCTCCAGGCGTATCAGGATATAAATCTTCTTGAAACAACTCGGACTATGAACAAGAAATTGTAAATAAGAGATACGTTTTACAATTAATTTTTGTTGGCAATTAGATATACATCAAATTTCCATACCTTTCTCGGGACGGTCATGCTTACAATCTGACAAAGACCTGAGTTATTCAGCCGGAACAAGCGAGTAATTTCACAGGAATTCACATCACAACCTCGTTTTGGCATAATTCCAATTCCCCGTTGTGGGTCTGGGGTTTGAAACGTATTGATATAATGAACAAACGGCGGCTCAGCAGTAATCTCAAAATAGCGTACGACGCTGTCGCCCTATAATTTTAAATTATTAATTTGTAAGCGTTTCAATAAAAAAATCCGTCAGTCAGTTTAAATTGCACTACGTTATGTTAACAGTGGGACATACCTTGCCGCAAAGATAGACTAGGTTTGTATCCGGGTCGTAGAGTGGAAACATTACACCATTTGAAGTGTCTAATTCAACGGTTACGATGGGCTCATCTAAGTGGTCAGGGGGCTCGGAGGGAATACTGGCGCTCACTCATTTTACTGAAGCCCGTAGTGAAAATCAGTCCGTTTCTTAAAAATATTGCCCTAGTTCCTTTACTTCCCTCGTGGCTAATTGACTCCTACACAGTTTCATAAGACAAAGTATGAGGTATAAATCTACAATAAAATTCTTTTAATTACAAAGTCCAATATACCTCAAGTATTTTACCGGTGCGAGGATTTATAATTCGAATCTTCTTATCCCTGCAAGTGGTGACAAGTTGAGACCCATCCCAATTCCAACATGCTGAGTAAACCAAATCAGGATGACAATCCATTTCCACCAATGGCTCCCCCGTCCCCACGTTCCAAATTACAACTTGGTTATCACTGCCTGAAAATTTTTAAATAGTCAAATTTGTATAAGCTTATGGATTTTCGAAGCTCTGCTCAATCTCATACCACCAGATAATATAATGCAAAAATACCTGCAGTGAGTAGAATATTCAGAGCCGTTGGATGCCATAGGACTAGACCGACCCTTCTTTGATGATACATCAAATCCACTACTGACTCAGTCAGTGTCCTGTGTTAACAATATAAATAAAATGTGTATTAAATCTTGATATTCCTTTTGTTCATACTAATAAGAAATTCTACTCCTCAAGTGGTACACACATACCTTCCCAAACCATGGTCAGGTATTTGCCAAACCTTAACCACACAGTCCTCTGAACCACTTGCAATCACATTGTCATTATGAGGGCACCAAGCGATGTCCAGTACCGGACCTTTGTGTCCTCCAACTAGTGGATAATCTGGAGGGATTCTGCCAACCTGTAAAGCCACATTAAATATAATTTAAGTCAGTTCCTCGTGAAGGACAATGGCTCAAATAAAAATTTGCTCACCTTATTTAAGGGAAGCACAATAAAAGCACCACCGCCAGCAGACTCCACAATACAGGCTAAAAATTTAGGGTTAACGGCACAAAAGGTTGAATCCCACGACGACTTTGAGACACGAATATTGTCGTAGCATTGCTCCCTCTTCAGTGGTTGTCCATATACGTGACGAAATTTACTAGTACGCACCACCCTGAACGACATTCTGGCTCTGAAAATTTTCAAAAATATTATCCAATCGTTTTTACACTATTTTCTTACTAATTTGAAAAATACTTCAAATAAATATATATTCAACTCAACCCTACACAAACCCTAGTACGGAATTAGAAATTAAAAAAGAAATTATCCAACTCTCTCCAAATAATAAGAACAATCCAAACCAAATATAAACACTTTCACACAGTCAACTCGATGTGGACAACATGAACTACATACCAAACGAAACCACTAAAACCCGTCAACCATTTCCCATGAATGTGTCATTTCTATTTCGGAACACTCATTTAAAGGCAAAGGCGTTTTACAGGATAATATTATATTAAATAGTTGTTTCTGTTTGTGGCTGAATAATGTGACCTGGCCACAAAAAATATACTCGTCATTCATAATCATAACCAATTTAACACAAACTACCAGACAAGACCACCCCGGCTTATCTTATCTCTGTGTTGCACAGCCCATTGTCACCTATGATAATGTGCACTTACATATTATCTATTTGCCTTATCACACTCATTTGCACCACCATAATCTATGCTACACGACATGCTAACATGGTTCATTGATAAGAGCAACATAAATGCACAATGTATCTGGTACAGAAATTATTCATCCAAATTAAAGTACAATTCCAAATCCTTCCATAAACCGAGCAACTGATGAATTTAAAAGATTCAAAAGATTCAACTCTGCAAAATGCACAAACACCTTTCTGCCGACGTAATATAAACAAGATGCAGATACAAGGAGGCATATTATGTGGGTTATTTGTAGGACTGACGAGCTAATTATACAATACCCAAGATCAAGATCACCGCAGAAGACCCAATTCCAAGAGCAATCACAGAAAACAGGAAATGGAACCCAAGATTAGTTGGGATTCATCTTATGAATGACATAACCCATGTTCCTCTCTATTTTTATGGACTAGCACTACAAATAATAGATAGAGTCATCTCATGCCTATGTATCTTCTCATTTTAGAATAATTAATACTCATAACTATTATAGTATGACTCCTAATTCATCAGTGTAAAATAATGTCGTCAAAATTTCACAACTCCACCAATAGTGTCCAATCGACTCAATCGGACCACTGTCCATTGACCTCCGGACTTGGACAATTTTTTACTCACTACCCAACCCACCGAGTACCATTTTAGAAAACTACTTGATTTCCAGGATTTACATCCAAATAAAAAATGTCCCCACCGAAAAAACTTGCTAGTTCCTTCTTCAACTTTTTGGCAATTAGCCGCAACATACATTTATTTCCACCACCGCCAATTCCCAATAAAAATTGACACTTATGTCACCTCCTCGAATGTCACCTTGGACGTTCGTCTCCGCTTTTTTAAGCCCCCCACAGTGACCGGGTCACTTAAGTACTCTACAAAATAAATGTAAGGGTCACCATACCTGTTGCTGACTTGAGTTGCTCACTCCCTGACCACTCACTCGCTACTAGATGGATGATATGACTGGTATTTACTCTGCACTGTCGGAGGCAGGAGGTCTAGTTGGCCAGAAGAGTGGAGAAGGAGTGATGGTGGTGGATGGTTAATAGACACTGGTGGGGTAATCGGGTGGTGGTGGGCGACAGAGTCGTCTCCCGTTCCCCTCCATATAAGGCAATGACACAACCCAGGTTAAACCTAAGCTAACCACTTACTTCCGGGGTGGACGCTTATCATCGCTCCATGAGCGGATCCTGTGGTTATCCACCCACCCACTGCAGGCTGGTGGAAATATTGGGAATGTTTTAGACTCATTAATTACTTCGCAAATGCAGGAAACTAGCATTTTGGAAAGGTCAATTTGGGGTTACTGTAAATTTATCGCAATTCATGTGTGTTCGTACAATATGCAGACATGGATGTAACAATGATTCCATGCAGAAATGCAGAGTACCAGGATTAAACAATGCTTAATAAGCATTCTGCTGGAAGAGAAAGTTTTCCTTCGGCATGCATGCTTTCACTCCTTTGCTATGTGATTGTGGTAAGAGAGTTGGCTTGGATAGGTCATGAATAGGATTTTATTTTGTTTATGGTTATTGGATACTGCTCAAAGGATTTATGTTTGTGGGAAGTACAGTACTTTTTTATTACACCAAGTAAGTTACTTCAAGTAATTTCAATATTTCTAAATACACATAAATATATAACAATGTCTTATTTCTAGCTTCGTTGGGAATTCTGCATGATATATGTTCAAGAGTACAAATAGAAGTCATAATTAACATGTTTAATGAAAAGCACAAAAATGATTAAGAAAATTGCGACAAGACAGCTTTACAGTATTTAGCTATTTAATAAGTAGGATGTGTAAATTCTAAATGAATTATTCCTGTTAAAAGTCACCCAAACATTTAAGTTCTTGTATATGGATGCATGAAATAATACATGATGTAACCCATAAGTATAAGTTTTAAGCAACTCGGGAATTTCAAGGATTACATAGATATAAGTATTTACAAATTCAGCCCTTATTTTTTATACTTGTAAGTTTCAGGACATTTAGTAAGTGTTAAAATAAAGCCTTAACCTGGCATTTTTATTTTTTCTCATTACTGCTTATCATCCTAAATACTTTACGTATGAGCTTTGTTCTTTCTTAGACAAGAGAATTCCAGAATAAATTTGGTCAGGAAAACACACCATGCCCGCATTTACCCGGAAATTAGCCATTTACCCACACGCATTTTCATGGAATTTCTAATGCATAAATTTGCGACACCTCAAACCTTGTGTCTCCTCAGTTTCCTAAAGTTATGGCGTTAATTGAATGTATAATTGCATGATTGAATCATGACGAGATTTTATGTAAATCAAATTCCTAAACCTCAGACATCTGCCAGAGATGAGAGTTCATGCTCTAAATCCTGATATTTGATCCTTTCATCCTCCATCTCATCCTTTAGCCGATCAATATTTGCCCTCAGTAAATAGTTCCCTTTTCTTAAGGCATTCAGTACATTTTCACGGCGTTTAATCCTTTTTCCAAACAGAGATAATCTCTCATCATGAGACAACTCGGGGTCATCCTCTTCCGAAGAGACGTCCTCATCGTCTTCATCCTCCGATTCGGATTCCTCCGTTTCAGACTCTTCTTCCGATTCTTCCTCCTCCTCAACTTCCTCCTCTTCCTCCTCCTCATCCTCCTTTGGGGAGTCAAAAATAATAATAATTGTGTCACACTCAAAAAAAGCCAAAATTTTCGCGAAATAACCCCTAAATTCCTTACCTCCTCCCCAGACCCATCCTCATCTTCCGCCTCTTTCAACATGCATTTCGCCATTTTATCCACTTCCTTCTGCAACTCCTTATGTTTTGCTTTGGCATCCTTCAAATCCTTTTCCAAATTCTTTTGAGAAATTTTTAAATTTTTTCTCTCCATTTTACTGGAATGCTGTTTCTCCTTCACATTACGAAGCTTATTCTCCCATAACTTAATTTCTCTGTCTTGTTTCTTCCGCTGGACCGTTTCCTCGTCCACCTCCATATCCGAGGAGTCTTCCTCTTCCGAGTATTCTTCGCCATACGCCCCGTTCGACGTTTCCGGTTGAGTTTGAGTTCTCGACATTTTTCTTTCTTGTATCTTTTCCTCTGTTTGTGTCCAGCGACATTCCGTTGGTGCTGTGGGTGCGACACCTTTTTGTTTATTGGTTTTTTCTAGCTTTTTCTCGAGAACGGTGCGCTTCTGCTCGGAGTCTTCCAGGTTGCCTGAAAAATAATGTCAAAACGTATTAATGCTAGTCGTTAAACGACCTGGGCATCGACCCATCTCGACATATTTGCAAAAGTTACCCTGTGCCACCAACAGTTTCGCCATGGCATCCTTGAATTTCGCTTCCCAATCATTCGCCGTCTTTTTGGCTTGAGTCACCTGATTCTTTAAGTCTTGAACTTCTTCCTCCATTTCATTAACCTCCTGTAAATCCTCATCCTCACCCCGATCCAGCCCTCGGGGTCCATCTCGATTAATACCGGACTTCGACTTTTTTATCCCAACGATCGAAGGAGACTTCCACAAACCTGAGGAAGATTTTCGAACATTTTTCTTCTCTCCACCCAGCATCATGGACACCTCATCTTCCGACACGAGTCCAAGTTGAGCTTTAAGAGTGTTAATTTCCGCCTCCATTGTGATTACTTGACATTTCAAGTCACGATTCTTCTTCTCGACGTTGACCTTGTGTTCCAGTTCCATTTCCAGCATTTGCTTCGAGGACTGCAACTCGTCACGAAGGATATCAATGTCATCCAAGAATGTTGGCTCGTCTTCCGGAGGTTCTTCTGGGATTGGAGGTGCTTCCCCTTCGCCGGATGGTTTAGAGCCGTCAGATATACTTACGGATCGTTGCATTTTACGAAGACCTGCATTTTTAAGTAGACTATTTAAGCTTATCTTGAATACATAACTATAAACTTTGTCACCTTACCTGAGAGAATAGGTTTACTTCGATCATTGCACTGTACTTTCTTCAGCTTAACTCCGCCCTGAATCTCGGATAAGAGCTTGTGATGAACGGCATCCGCCTTGTTTGCTGGTTTAGCCTCAGAGTCAAATACAAACTATGGGAAATTTTAGTAAGTAATGTTCTTTAAATAACCTGCACTGATTATCATCAAACTTTGCTTGTGTAGCATTACTTTTCCAGAAGACTTCATCCGAGGGATAATTGGTTTTGAGCGATCATTGCATTGAACATGGTTTAACTTCTTGCCTTGCTCAATCTCCTTCATTAATTGATTCAGGTCTGGCCGTTTTCTGCAGGGTTTTCGAAGTGACTCTATTTTGGCTTGAACATGCGGTGGTTTTGGAGGCTTGCCTGAAAATATGTAAATTTCATGGGTTTATTCAAATCAATAGGATTTACACGTGTCAAAATAATACAATCTGATGCATGCATAAAATCTAAACTTGGTTAGAAACTGACATCTTTATGACTCTTGGCGTTCTTTAATCCCATTTTTTCTGGTGTTAGCCAAGAGTGACGTAAACTTTTTTTCAAACGCTAATATTCAGGCATCTTATCAAAACCAATTTGAAATCCTTTTTGTCAATCCTGCTGAGATCAAATTTGACTACAAATTTGAGACAATTGCAAAGGATTGATTTCAATTTCCAATCCAATCTAATCTAAGCATCTATATTTTACAGATTGTAATAAGGAACCTGTACCTATTTGACATAAATTTACGTACCTTGCACATTCCCAGGAGGCGGTGGGGGCGGCGGCGGTGCTCCCGCCGGAGGAGGAGGCGGTGGTGGGGTTGGCATTGCATTCGAATTTTTCCGTACCTTCATCATCGTCTCGGATTTCGTCGCTTCACCTTTACTCTGACTCTTAACCCTTTGAATTGGGATGGTGGTCACTTCCTTCATCACTTTGGGACCTTCATCCCCTTTGGCAGGTGGAGGAACTGGATTCAATTTCACGGGTTGAACCTTCTCCGCAGCAGTCTCCTTCTTATCGGGTTTCTTTACGGATTTTAAATTTATTTGTAATTTATTTGTAACTGGAGTTGGAGGCTGCTTTGCAGGACCCTTGGTCACAGGATTTGAGTCGACAGGCGCCGCGGTCGTTGTCGCAGCCACCACAGCAGGAGCCGCCCGATCACCCGTTGGCTTCAGATTTTTTCTCCATGGTAGATCTTGACCCCCTCCGAGCTAAATTTGTTGAGACACAAAAGAAACTTTTACAATGACCTCCTTTTCTTTGCACATTCAAAACATGCGGATATAATAAAAATTTGGAAAAAGGAGTACAAAAATTCAACATTGACGGCGTTATCATAAAAACATTGATAAAAAAAGCCAGCCAATAAAAATATTGGCCTAGCAAACTACTGAAAATTAGCTGTACATCTTAAAAACATACAAAACGGATTATGTTACATAATTTATGTAATTCCCAAAAATATTCAAAATCTCCACTTTGGTTTGTTACGAGTTATCAATGATTCCTTATCATTACAAAGAAGAGCAGAGGCAATAAGGATAAGTGAGGTTAGTACTTGTGAGTCATTTAATGCGCAGCCTAGTTACTTGTTGATTTGACGCAGGTTCCCTAGAAGAGACCCAGGGAGGCTTCTGATTTTGTGGGGCACTCCCACGACTTGGAGGTACTACTGGCATCCTTCTATCTAAATATTCTATGCGTTACACATATACACCAAGTATGTAAGTAGAACCAAACACAAGGGCAGGTATGTTTATTGTAGCCTCCGATCTTGTTCGGAACAAGTTGTTCCTTTCTACGAGTACCTTTCCAAGTCCCTGAGTAATCTGTCAGTGTGTCCCCAGCTCGGATATCGACCAACTCCCTTGAATGGACACTTCACAAAATGATATCACTAATTTAATCCATTGTTAAGGATTGGCTATAAAATGATCCCTGTGACTGATCCCTGAAAAATTACGAGTTTCGGGTGGACACCCTTTATTGGAATTCGTCCCACTGCAAATGTCTCGGAATCATTTCAACCTTATTGTGACTGATTCTAGTTGACTCCGTAGGTACGATATGCCGTCATAGACGTAATGATGGCATATACAGTTAGGTGCATTGGCGATGTTGACTTTTGGTACGGAACCACTCATTGGTGTGAAAAGTATTGAGATTTTTAAAGCATCTTCTTGGCACTTGTTTGCATGACCCACAGCTATTTTTGTACCGGATTTTTGCAACCTATATCAACCATCGGATTAGAGAAGACTCGGGAAATGAGTGCAAGAGAATTCAATTCAATCTCTGGTTATAGGGAGTCAAACTATTAGGACTTGAAATAAGGTTGACGTCGTTTATTCAGAGTGTATGCTAATATTGTGGGGTTGAGGTGCATGAAATCAAGCGTACATATGGATGAATCTTGATTTTCTAAATAGAAACGATTTAGAACGGAAGTGCATTGAATTCTGGTAGAAATTCGGAAAATGTTGTTCAACTGTCGGTGTGGTTATGCAGTTAGAGGCCGGAGTTGATGACTTTTATTGGTTTATTTTGCTTTACTCATGTCTTTGTCTTATCCGTACTTGTAGATTTGAAAGAAAATGATAACACTAAGTTTTGTTTTTACTGATATACTGGATAACGCATTGCAACACGAAATGTTTTAATGATAATAAAATTTCCCTGCTCTATTTTGTAGTATGTCAGGTTTTCCATGAATTACAAGAGGTTCCTGTTTTATTAATTCTTATATTTGCACGCAAAACTTTAATTTATTTGACGCAAATCCTAAGCAAACAATAAGCTTGAAGTGGTTGATGCCATTGATTGCGACAATTGATCAATCATTAGTCCTTTGTTTATTCTTCCACTTCAATAAATGTTGGGAGAAGAGGAATTAATTAAGTAGCATGAATGCGTAGTGCATTAACATGTATCTACTGGTGCTAGATTGTTCATTAGTAGAAAATAGAAAGTAGACTCCTCTGTGTGCAAATAACAGGAGAAATTATGAACTTAAAACTAGTCCATGGCTTAATTACGTTGTAATTAAGTTAGTTATCCCAGAGTCATATAACTGTTTGAAAACTACGGTTCTAACTTGATATTGGTGTGATTTCCGAAATGCGAAAACTAGGAACAGTAAAGGATAGCTTTTTATACATTTCTTTGAAATTATTGATTCTGTCTCATCTCAACAATAGGCTTTTAGGATTGATGCCATTACCCAATTCATCTACGATTAATGGTTTTGTACTAGTTTTCCCTTAACAAGATTTTTTGATGCGATACATTATTAAGTTTCGGCATCATAGTCACAATAATTTTTATATCGTTGTATTGCAGTTAAATCAACCCTACACAATTATTATAGCATCCCAACATAATTTAATGTCAGATATTAAATAAGATTTTTAGTAATTCCTAAAATCACAAACAGTTTAGTACATGTGTTTTACATTATTAGTAATATTATAACTGAATATTATACAATAATATAATCGTTCTCTTGAACTTTTGCTTATACACCACTTTATGAGAACACACTGCAAAACACGGGTAATTAAAATACATGCATTTTTATTACTCACACATAAAATCTCATACCAAGTTGTTCATACTCGTGTCATAAAACTATGAGAAACCTCATCCAAAACAGTAGTTTCACATACCTTCAACTAATTACAGCTCTAATTCCCTTCACAACAGTAATCATTCCTGACACGGTTGGATTAGTACTTCGTCGGAACAAATAGGCCTGAGGGAAAACATAAGAATTTTGTCGGCATAAAATAAACTCATTGTGTTTATAAGTGGCTTAAGTAAAAGCGTTCTAATTTATTAAGTCATTCTCACTTTGGAGAAAGCATACTCATAAGAAACAAGTCTAATTGAAGGTAAGGCGTCTCCTAGTAAATAAATACATTGTAGTCAACTAAAATCTGTGCACTGACCTAATTCTTTAGCCTTTACAAAATATATAATCTTTTTTTACACCGTAACAGACTAATGTTCCAACTAAGAAAAATGAATCCCAAGGAGATGGGAAAAAACATTCATTGAATGCATGACTTTCTCTCCTGAGCTGAGAAGCCATTCCAACTCAAATCCTTGTGTAACTTGGCAGGCACCATGGAGAAAGCGACTTTCTCCCACGCTAACTTTGACTAGCTTCCCTGGACTCTTTTATTTTCTTTCCATCCTTACAAAACCACAAATACGAGCTAATTATGGCTTGGCCCACTTTTTTCCTGGATTCTTATACCTAACAAATATTATCCCGTTTAATAACTCTACTCATTTAACAAATTAACTAAGTCCATAGAGCGGAGAAAGTTTGCTGAAAAGGAGATTCGATTGGTAAAAACGTATTTAAGACAAGAATTGGCTCTCCATACATAGACACGCTGTGGAGGATGATTACAGGGATTCCTGCATGCCATGTTGGATTCAACTTCAACATTATTTCTTACTTTCTTTTTCTTAAGTAATCCAGTAAGCTAACTGTTGATCCAACTACTGAATGTTGCATAACCACTAGTTTCAGAAGGGTTGTATAATTGATGCGGGACAGTAATAAAACAGGTAATTGTTCACTGGGGCTTCTTCACGTAATGAAATGTTTTATAGAGAAAGTGCTGGAAGGAAAATGGGAACTCTGTTTTTTTACATTTAACCGACTCACTGAATTTGCTTCAATACTTAACTGAAATTGCCATTCTATTGGTTTGGGGTTGAAATGAGAATTTATTGGAACAAATGAAAATCTTTTATGAAGGATTTATTGCGAGGGTTACAGAGTTAAGCTGATTGCTTCCAATGATTGCTACAGACATGGAAATAAATAAATTTGAGCAACTATGGTTTAACGAAAGAATTTTTGTTAGCAAAAAAAATTACATTTTACTTTAATTAAAAATACTGTTTGCTTACCCCATGAATCCTTCCTCTGCCGGAAGTTCTCAATGTATTTATAATTTAAAGTAAATTCAAATGCACTCTTTGGGCTTACAGTTACTGAACTTTTATTTTTGATATACCCAAATAAGGACAATATTGTTAGTACATGTTACATTAATTAAAAATATTTTTTGTTTAACCTCTTCATTTCTCTCTGCCACAATCCCCGTTTCTTGTTGATTGAAATGCACTCTTTGGGCGTATGGTTAGTGAACTTTTATTTTGATAAGTACATACAATTATATATATATCTGTATTACATGGTGTATGCAGTTTTACATGCATTCTCCATCGTGTAGGCTATGGCACGTGGAATATTATTTGCGTGTTATAAATAGTTTTTTTAGTTATATAACTCTCTCCTTCACACATTTTAAGTACCCACCTCTGCATGAAATTTATTTATAATTCAACAATAACCAATGCATTTCTTATTTTTATTGTCACATAAAATAAGATTATTAGTCATTACTCAACTCTACGTGACAAAATATGTTAGCAATGGTACAAGGTGGATGATATATGATACCCGCTTGCTAAAGAATATATTTTGAAGAAAATTATTTTTTATTAAAATTTCCTTCATATAATATTTCCTCTATTTTAGTAAAGAATCTGATCAATTATTACTTAGTAGTTCCTTTTTTAGTATGGTTTATTCTTTGAGAGATGTATCATTTGATTGCCAGGTTTTAGTCTGAAAAGTTGCTTTTATGAACGCAATAAGCTTTTTTGGGAACCCTTCTTTTTCCGTGTTTAGAATATAATTTTGCATCCTTATTTTATGTACAGCCTTCCCTTACTTGTTGCTTGATAGTGCCGTGCTATTAGAATAATTAGTTCCTGGTAGTACCCAAGTGCAATAAACTGATTCATTGGATTGTAGTTCGTACCAGAAACTTTCTCCGGTACAACGGTGTAACGAATTGTCTCCTATTGTGCCACTACAATGAATCCGTAATAGCAGTTGCAGCCCAGGGATTTAGATGTATGTACACCTAATTATGTAACAATAGGTAGTTTAACCTTCATGTCTGACCTCAGGATATTCGTGATAAGAACCATTTGCCTTGGTTTGCCACCTTTTCGGAAGAAAGTCATTCACGAATGAAATTCAAGTTTTGTGAATTGTATCTCATTTCCCTAAAATTGAGTTGTGTGTCAAAATTTGTGTTAAGAATAACCGATGAAATTTTTGGGGCATTGGTTGCTTCATGGTTATGAGAGTATAGGTACAGCATGTACCTTCCTTTTGACTTATTTACCGTTCTAAGCTCAAACCTCGGGGATACTTGCAAAAGATTTGGAAGTACAGGTATACATTTTGATTTCTTTTGACTTTGAAAAGTTTACAAATTAAGACATAAACTCATCGAGGCTTAATGAATCTGATGTGTATATTCTCCATAAAGTAACCTCAAACATAATTAGCAATATATTCATCCCTAGTGAGCTAAGGTGACTCATACCCCGACGCTAATAGCGTCATGCTATGAATACGAAATAAAAAATAGGTGTCGCCAACAAATTTAATTCCAGCGATGTTCATGGAATCTACGGATGTTTGTCCCCCCCCATTTGTCCCCCACCCATTTGTATTCCCCCATTTGTTCCCTCCCCAATTGTTCCCCGCCCCAATTGTTCCCCACCCCATTTGTTCCCCACTCAAT
>JAAXNX010001996.1:0-15119 GCA_036491905.1 Folsomia manolachei
CATGTGAAATAAAATTGTCAGCTATTTTTTTAGCTCAGTCCCTTTTATATGTCGTACCGACGTAAAAAATGTGATTTTTATTGTAAATTTCTCTCAAGAATGTTCAACACTTTAAAATGTGTGCACCGAAGAAAGCACAGTTTGAACCTTAGTCTTCAACCAGCTAGCAAAATGGTCTTATAATAATTTTGAGTATAACGCCCTTAATACATAACAAACCTCCAATATTCCAGCTTAGACAAAGGTGTTGAGCCATAGCCACCTCGAGACTTTTACCTTTCCCCATTTGTGACATTGATACTGATCCAAAGAGAAAGCAGAGTTTGATAGGAAAGGACAGAATGACTCCAACCCCAGTTTGTTGGGTTGAGTAGATTTTCTTCCTTCCTTCATCAAGACTTACTTTTGAGACGTAAATAGATAGATGACTTTAATGTGTTTCACATGAATAAGCAGGATCATATATTTTGACTAACAGAGCGACAAGACATGCTCCGACATTCCCCGTATTAGTACCACTCCCATTTTCATCCTACTCCTACATACCTTAGCTTCGCTCCGATTTGAGGTGCATTCCTGTTCCACCAAGTTTTATCTCTGTCAGTTTATACAAGGAAAAAATGACAGAATTCTGAGGGAAAACGACAACCCAGAACGGTTCGAGGTATGCATAGCACAAAAAAATCAGAAAGTTGCCAGTAAATAGATAGATGACTTTAATGTGTTTCACATGAATAAGCAGGATCATATATTTTGACTAACAGAGCGACAAGACATGCTCCGACATTCCCCGTATTAGTACCACTCCATTTTTATCCTACTCCTACATACCTTAGCTTCGCTCAGATTTTGAGATGCATTCCTGCTCCACCAAGTTTTATCTCTGTCAGTTTATACAAGGAAAAAATGACAGAATTCTGAGGGAAAACGACAACCCAGAACGGTTCGAGGTATGCATAGCACAAAAAAATCAGAAAGTTGCCGAAATCTCGGGATTTCAGCGGGTGAAAACATCCCAAAGATAATGCGAGGTTGCTTTTGAGAAATGGGAAAAAACTGTGGATGTCGCCGAGTAAAAGGGATAAGTCCAACTTGCCCAAGTCTCTATTCAAGAACTGCATGTGTTCTATTCAAACCCTGGATAGAGAGGAATCCTACTTGACAAACTTTACACAGTTTAGTTTGTATCCTTTTATTCAGCTAGAAAGAATTTCTTTGGCTCACACAACTTTCTAGATCCCAACATTTTCCTATTCCTCGTCATCACGATAATCTGAGCCATCTTGATGATCATCCAGTTCTAGATTGCTCCTCATTTTCTGCTGGAGATGCTTTTTATATTTACAGATCCATAAGATAAGTATCTTCTCTCTTCACGATCACATCGACAAAGTCCAACTGTTTCATAGTTTTCTTTCTCGGGGGTCCAGAAAACAGCCCAGGAAGCGACGAGACCTGAACTGCAGCCAGTTTCGGTTGTGGTCGCACTATTCGCACAATAAAAAAGGAAACCAGCCAAACTGAGAATAGAACGGTTAGGTGTTGGTTAAAGGTTTTTACTTTGTGGAGGCTCCAAAGCCCGAGAAAGGAGCCAGAATTTCTCCATCTGCTTCTGCCACACTGCATTGAATTCTGCAATACTTACTCGGAAACTTTACTTCCTACTTTGAGGATGTCCATGTCTACTCCCTTTCCCATGCCAAGTAACTCTCTAACCAACAAAGTTACTCAGTTTGGGCTGGGCGGAAGAAGAAGGGACTGCTTTTGGCGGTTGGCATCTGTCCACGAGTTCAATTTCCAGTAATTTTGTACCTGAGCCCAGTATCCGACCCTTGTATCTATCTCTAGTAGCCAGTTACAGTTGACGTTGCAGTTTATGACTTTTTGGTTTGCGATAATGTCGAGTGAAAAAGTAATATGTTCCTGGCCACGCTGCAATTATCAAAAAAAGAGAGAAACCCACAATGCCTCTGAAAGAATGTGGAAGGAGCGTATTTAGGTGAGAGAGATTTAGTGAGGACGAACCGCTCTTTTCCAGCATCATAGCAAGGACTCTGTTCTGAGAACTATGTGCCAGTCTGTAATATTAAATGGAAAAAATAAAAGAATTGCCCTCGCCAACTTATCCTCAGGGAAAGTGGACGGACGGTAGAATTTCTACCGTAGAAATATATACGAGGAGAAAGTTATGTCGGCACGGCGGCTGGCTGCCTTATTCTCTTAAAACTCCACCGACTTTCTGTGATGCTTGTTCATGCAAAAGTTGGGAATAAGGTTGGTTCTTTAGTTTGCCGAGAATAATAAGGGTTTGCAAGAAAGAGTTTCCTCATCGAGGTCATATGATACGGAATGGAAGGATGAACTCAAATGAGAATGGCCCGTAATGGATTATAAGTCAAGATGCAATGTAAGGTAGTAACCTGTCTGCCTGGGTGGGAGGCAATTCTGAGGGGAAAGTGGATCCAAAACTAGATTTTATTCATCCAACCTACCCCTTGGTATTGGGTAGTTGGCAGGATTTCGGCAACATGCCAAATAAATTCATCATTTGTCACTCACTGGAAGGGATAGAAACACCATTTTTATCTGTCCCAATTGAACATTTGCTATCCCTTTGTTCTCCCAGGTTAGATTACATCCGCAACTCAGACAGCACAAAGTTAGGGATAGATCTACAAAAAGTCTTTTGGAACTAAGTCTTGTTTTTGGATATGGTGGACAGCCCAGGATAAAGAAGGATGATTATTATTATGGAGCTGATTCATTGGATTGGAGAGAAAGAGCTCTTTTCATCCAAAAACTTCTCATCCGATCTTTAATAATTTCCTCATTTATTTCATGAGCTTTATTCATTGTAAAGAAATAAAGTTGGGATGACTCTTCCTTTCCGTTGATGAACCCAGGGTTTACTCCGAAGTTATGGTTTTTTACCCGAAGGTATAGAAAAAATAGAGTTTTCACAGTTTAGCCCTTTCCTCAAGTGGCTGGATGAGTGTGTACTTAAGCCGGTTTTTTGCTGACAAAGTGACTCGACTAAAAAAAGGGCTAGCTATACAGATACCTTTCTAGAAAACTGGGCTAGCTCCCTGGAACACGGAGTTGTTGATAGAATCGAATTGGATTATCTACCAAACTCTAGCCGCCTTATAGATCAAGAATAATACGGACTCGTTCCTACGTAATTCTTTTACCAGCTTGGTTTTGTGGGTTCTGCTCAAACTATTTGTTTGAGAGATGAGATGATCCATGGGTCGGCTTCTGCCTGTGTACCAGCCCAGTTGTTATTACGACCCCTATACATAAGTCGCAGAGCAGAGCAGGTAGGCCAGGAGGAAGTTTAACAATAATCCAAGACGGTGAAAGTAGTGGTCCACAAAAGAAAACTTTCTCCACCACAGCTACACAGTCACTAGTGCCTTTTTGAGTCTGCTGTTTACGTCTTCAACATCCATCCTTGGGTTCTTTTGGACGAGAAAAAGGCGGAGTAGAGAACTGTGTCTCTCCTTGACTCTAACGATCTCTGCTCTTGACGGCTAAAATTATTGTGTGCGACTCCTTCCTTTGTTTCCCTATTAGAGGGAGAGAGAGAGACATGGAACGATTTTCATAAATCATGGCGAGATGCATCATTTCATTTTCTACAAAAATTATTCCAGTTAAATATCTCCATTATACTTACCAACAACTGGGAGCCAACCAGTAATTTCCGTCATTAAGGAGATTTCCTAAGTCAAATGGTTCTTATAACTTTGGCTATTATATAGGCAGTCAGGTCAATTCTGTCCTTAATAAGAGATGGCTATTATATTATAATTAGCATTAAACTGAACCTGAATAAATCACGAGATACATTCAATTGCTGTGAATGGTCTTTAGGACACTGGTGGAATTTGTTCGACCTTTTATTAACTTGTAAGCAAACAATTGTCTCAACAGCTATTTCATAGGAAAATGGTAGGAATGTTTGATTTAAGACTAAGAAACACTGTCTAAGATATTGAGAGAATTTTACTGTCCGGCCAGGAGAAGCATAACAATTAAGAGAATCCGAGGATTTGATTACATTACAATTGTGTCCATACCATCCCATTGATGTGTTGATTAGCCACAAACACAGCCCAATTATAATGATTTCATTCTCCCTGTCCTCGCTTAACTACAACAATAAGTAAACTTTGGGAAGAGGATAATAAAACAAGGCATTGTGTTTCTTGAACTATTTCTTCTTATTACCCCACAATCTCGACAAAGATTTCCTACGTCCATTACTAGCCAAGCCTTGCCTATTTCCTTTGTTCTCAACCTTTGTCCCGGAGTGGGTGTGGAATTCAAGGATCTGCATTTAGTAAAGTAGACTCTATCCAATAGACAACTGCATCCCAGGGAAGGATTCAAGTGCAATAAAGTATCCAACAAAGTAGTTACTGACATAGATCAGAGAAAATTCAATACGTTATTACACCCACCAGGGTAATGTACGCCATATAATATTTGATATTTAGAGTTGAAGAGGAAAAGTGATCTACTCAAAGTCCAGTGACTGGACTCCAGTCGGCAACCAAATATCAAACATTTCCTCAAGTCCTCTTCAGACCCAGAATGAAAACGAGGCACTCAATGATGGATGATGGAAATATTTCTGCTCACAATTGTACGACTTTCTCTCCCAGACGAGTCAGGCGTCTGTCTACAGATTCCACGCCATACCTCCAAACTATCCATCCCGAACCGAAGCCGTAAGTCTGAAAGTTCCAATAGAATAAAAAAAGCACGAGGACATCTGATACCCAGACGTTTTTCTTTCATTCCTCAGATATTAATCCAACTCAGCCTTCTCATATCCAAGTGTAACAGAAAAATGCAGGCAACGCAACCTTCAATTCACTAAGCTTCTACTGTATTGCTTTCTCCTTAGCACACTAGTGGCTATTGGAACAGCTTAGACGTATTCTCCGTCTCTCGTTCTTCTTCTCCTCGTGATAAAAGTCAGAAGCAGGAGAAACCCAGAGATGTTTGCTAGCTCTCAATATTTCTTTTCCAAGTGCCAATATCCAGCCATAAGAAAGAAGTAAGTGTCCCAACCCAACAGATTTTCGTCTCGGAATGGAAAGCCATTTAGACTCAAAGCCACAACAAAGTTGAATGAATTAGCAAAAGTTTTCAACCAAGCCGGGTGGTGAGACGACTTTACTTTGTGGTCCACTAAAATAACGGAGCTGATCAGCTATAGGCACAAAGTGAAATGATATTTTAATGAAATCCCATTACTTCAGCTACCAAGACATTAATTGGCTCCGAGTGCTGGGTATATATTGCTAGAGCCCAAACTTGGTTGGTGGTGGGTTGGATAAGAAAATTTCATGAAAGTGAATCTGGATCGAATACAGAAATCTAGGATTGGTTGACGCAATAAATGATGGATGTACTATGATCACTTGACTTGGCCTTCGTTCCATCCTTCCTATTATACGGATTACCTATGAAATCCATCCAGTTTTCATATAACTTATCCCACTTGCTTGGTTATAACCCAACCTTCGACTTTGACAATTCCTCAGGAAAGGGTTGATATATAGCCATGTCGACTGGACATGGAAACCTCTGGGCTGGAGGATAAGCTTGTTGGAGGAGTTGGGAAATTGAAATTTTCACCGAAAAGACTCCAGTTATTAAATCCGTCTTAGTTTCAATGCAGATGGGATCCAAATCCAAACTGGTTCGTGACAGATTTCCAGGATTCAAATCACTGATCTTGGAGAATTATGTGAAATTTGCAGTTGAATCCTGTCTACTGGGAGGAATCTCTATTTCGTTTTGAAGGACATCCTTGCATGTCAGCATCAAGTCACAGGCAGAATTCTGACCTCCGACATAAATCCAGATTCGATATTACTTGGACAGAGGCAGACGTGTGCAAACGACGACAACAACATGCATTATGCATAACACATACTCAATCATGTGCCCAATCTTTTCAAAATTTTGCAAAGTTATGCACTTTCATTTCCCGTTCGTATAATGGAAACAAAATATTGACCTTTGTAGTTGACACAGGACTCCACTTAAAATCTCTTATAAACCAAGTTCTTCATTTTACTTAGTTTACTAGTATGATAAGTACTCACAGACAATAGAATATAGTGATAGACTCTGTTGTATATTAGAACAATCCTAATCTCTGAAGTGTCTTATTTTACCCAAATCATACTTAAACTACGCCCTACTACGACAATTTACAAAATTTTAGCAAAATTTATTGAGAGAAAGTAGTTTTTCCCTTCACTCCTATATATCGATCCTCCGTCTCAACTTTCTCCAACCAACTTCCTTTGCCTGATCTCAGATGAGATGGATGTATCTGTCCGTGGTGATGACCTAAGTTTGTAATCCTGATTGCCGTACATGTACGAGGGGAGGTTTAGCCTAGGTGAGAAATAGAGTTAGAGTGATATTCTTCCCAAAATGTGTTTGATGAGCCAATCTCCAGCAATCCTCCGTCTCCTTGTTGATTGAGGAAGTAAGTGCAGCCATGGTTTTGTTTCTATTCTACCGATGAGATCAAGGGAAGTAGTGCAGAGAGGGCAAATATTAGGAGTTGGACTAGCTCGGAAATTGATTTCTTTAACGACCACTTCCTCCTACAACAGTTTCAATCAATTATGTCCTCAACTCACACATACCCTTGGTATCCAACCCACCAACCATATAAATCTTTTCAACAGCTCTCTCAAAGCCACCACTTGGCAATTAAATCTGCTCTGGAAATTAAATGCCAACCATTCCATACTTTACCTCACCAAACCATTATGCTATCTACATGGGTTCCCTTTCCTGTGGTCAAATCGACCAAATCACCTCGACAAGGGCTGGAATGAAATTCCTGGATTTTATGGTCCAATGATGAAACACAAGGCAATTGATTTCCCAACCTATTACGAGGCGTACCTTTCCTACGGTGAGTAAGGATCCATCCATGCAAAAAACAAGGAGTACTATTGTTATCCTAGCTTTTGTAACGGAAATAAAGAATATTCTAAAAACAAATCAATCAATCTTGGCTACAGATATTTTGCAACTTACACAAGCTTTCTCTGCACAAAGGGAAGCTACATATTTATGGGATCCATATCGTGCTTGAGATTGGAAAATGATCCACGTCATGGTTCGATATAAAGGTGAAGCTATATTATTCATTGAGTGAAATACCTCAGCAATTTCTTGTCTCAGCCAGGTAAAGGAAATCCATCGAGACAACATAAAATAACCAGAGGATGGAATAGGTCAAAAGATGACATTTTATGATGCAACCGTAGCAAGATTGGTGAATAGAAATATTATGCGGCTCTATTTTTAGCCAAGAGGAAGTGAAAGCCAACCCAGACTTAGATGCATTGAAGGCTTCCTACTATTTTTAATTGGAAAAGTTTAATTGCTGTGGGAGAAGAGGAAGCTGGAGTTCAGAAATCACTTTTAATTTAATCAAAAGGTCGGCTACTTGGCGGAGTGTTAATTCAACTAGTTTTGAGCTTTTATGAAATGTTGAAACTTGTTCAAATGAAGAAGACCTCCGTTTAATTTATTAGTCTTCCGGTGGATGTATGTCTCGACTCTGAGAAGGGTTGGTGATGTCTGTTAAGGCATGCGGAACTTTGGCATGTAAGTAATACTTTCTCTTCTGTATGTTATGGCTGCAACTGATTTTGCAAGACTTAACCATGACTTATGTAAGCTGGGAATATATGAAGACTTCCAAATAGGAAGGGTTACAAATATGAAAGGAATTGTTGGATACTTTAGTCGCAATATAATTTTATTGAGATGACATTGATGTAAAGAGATCAAGCTTTAGATTTCTTTAATAAAAACTAGAATTCTTTCTTCACAATATTTAACACGTCCTGGCACTCCAGCTATTACTGACCGATACACACGGCACACTTTGAGTCACTGGGTTGAAATAAAACATAACGTGAAGGCATTTAAGTACTATCATAATTCTTCTTATTGTGCTGGCTTTTTTCATACCCTAGGAATAGTTCCTATGTTTAGTACTATCTTAGCAAGAAATATATATATTTATATATGTATGTGTGTGTGTGGCTGCATGAATATATTTAGATATATAAATATTTATATATGCAATATAAACAATTTCTATATGGTTGAGAACAGTCAGAGAGTAAAAAGTAGTTTCATTTGACATTGAGAGACGTTGAGTAACAAACGTCTGACTTTTGGCTTAAGAGAGTTATCTTGTTGTGAAAATACTTGAGTTTAAAATAATTACTCTATTTTTTAGAATATCTGTTAATAATACATATTGTGATAAAAACTCATATATCGCGGTGTACAACATTTTCACATCCGCAATGATGATTGCCCTTGTTTAAGTTTCTGTGTATTGGAAAGATGATACTTGATCCAGTACGGCACTAAGTTCACAATTAGGGCTCACTGGTCGAAGTGGAGGAGCCGTAAGGTGAGCTCCGGCTGTTGGTGATATCTGCATTAATGGTGAATGGATGGGTTCTCCGAGACCACCCCCGCCCCCGAGACTTCCATTGGTTACACTTTCTATCAGGTCAAACGAGTCTTGAGGGTCCCAAGAGCCAATACTTCTCGAACTCTGTTAAAAGAATACAACATTTATTTTATTGTTTCATGCATTATTCCAGTAACAATGAAAATAGTCCGGTCTCAGGCAGTTTCAGATTGAATCCACTCAATTTCAAGATAGGAAATGTTAAGAGTTGTGCATACCTGCAAAGCATATTGCAAGAAGCTCCGGTCCGACACCTGGGACCAGTCCCCTTTGCTGATAAGCTGTTCAATTGGATCCAGCTGGTTTGAATGGACATAAGTTCCACCGGGAGCGGACATGTTATTTTGGTGTGGCTGCTGTTGTTGCTGAGGAGGTTGACCAGGATACATCGGAGGAGGTTTATCAATGTGCATGTAGTCAGGAATCTCATGAGATTGAGAAGATGAAAATGAGGAGTCGAACAAAACAGTGGAGGAGTTCCCCGTTATGAAATTATTAAGGCTTTGTGGTTGTTGCGGAACGTGATTTTGATGTTGTTTCTGATACTGTTGCATATTAGGCAACGATGGGGGTGGAGGAAGTGGTGCATTGATAGCTGTCATATTAGTGGTAATCACGTTATTGTTTAAATGATTTGATCCAGGATGAGAAACAGAGTTCAACTGGTTGGCATGTGGTGCAGGAGGGTTATTGATATTGTTGGAGGTTGACTGTTTATTGTTGTTGCGGTTCCGCTGTAAAGCTGCATTTTTCTCGTCTTCTTCCGTATAAGTCTTTTTCCAGTTGTTAATGTAACTTTTCATCTTATCCAGGATAAAATCTGGGACCTTGAAGCCTTTAATATCTTCGTAGTTGATGCTAACGTTAAGTCTGTAAACATTAAAAATCATCATTAAATAAAATACCGTGTTAAACGCTATAAAATTAAAATAAACTAGTTTTTTGATCTCACGTGTTATCTTTAGCAAGCTTCTCAATATCTTCTAGCAGCATTATATATGCACGTCCTCCCGTTGCAGGCATCAACTTATTCTGAAAATTATGAGTATCGATGAAAATAAATTCCTCTGGTTCAGTAAATGAATAACTTACCTTCGACAACCATTCCTTGTCATCGGAGTCAGAGGCATACTTGAATAGACCTGGGTGTTTGACGTAAAGGCGTCCTCGTGTTTGTGCGAATCCCAAGGCCTTATTTGCTCTAAATCAAACAAAATTGCGGTATAGCCACAAATTACAAAAGCATAAAACGACACTACAATTAGGTCTATACGTACTTGGCTCCCATAATGAACATTGTCTCTATTGTAAGCTTGTTGGCATCCTGAAAGAACAAACATAAAATGTGTATTCCACCCACAGAAAATCATACAGAACTAAACAGTTCCAACTTACCCAAAGGGCAACATGCTTTCGAAAAGGACCGGACGGTTTTTTAGGTTTTGGAGGGGAAGCACTGTCATTATTACTGTTACTCTTTTTGTCTCCTCCTCCAACTGGTGTGGCACTTGAGTTCCCGTTGTTGACTTTATTGGATGATTTCTTAACTTTTTTGCTAGCATTAGACATACAACTAGCTTCTGAATCTGTATCTGACTCTCTCTTAATTCCAAAGGACGGGCTCTAAATTTAAGCAAGTACGACAATTACTCATCAATTATTCCTTCAAATTACTTAATTAATAGTTACTAACTGTTAATGGCAACTTGGTATCAGGGGCATTTAGTTGTGGTTGGCTTGAGTTGGCGGCTTGAGATGGCAGTTGGACACTTCGAGGAATGAATTTCTGTTCAACTTCATTTAAAGGTTCGACAGCTCCCACGATTTGGCTTCCTCCTCCTCCTCCTCCTGGGGGACTGGGAGGGAACATGTGTTTGGCTTCATCAAGAATTTGGCGACACATATTACTAATGTGATGGTCGGTAATGGACTCTGCTCCCAAGTTATTCCGAATGTTTTCAATTCCAGGTTTGAAGAAAACCTGGAAAAAGTAGGTAACATTTATAATAAAATGCTCATTTCACGACATCTTGTAAAAAAAACTCTTACATTCATATATTTAGTTATAACTTCCTGAATATCTTGGTTGATATTCCGTTGAATATTTTGTCGTAAGAGATCCAAGGAAGTCAAAGCATTTGGTTTGTAGGGTATAGAAGCTTTCGACGTCCCTGCTGCAGCTTCATTTTTACTCACCGGTGGCTTCATTGTGCTCAAATTAATTTGACGCATATTGAAGGGGCTCTGTAACAAGATATGGAGTAAATTACAAAACATTTTTAATTCCATAAAATTTGAATACTCACACTTTGCATGATCTTTCATCAGAGGACGGTAAAAGGACTACGACGCTACTCCCATCCTCGACATAAACTTATTTCACTCACTCAATTATTAAAAAAGACATAATTTCTCCCTAATCGCCCTAATCCATAAAAATTGACACTCGGAGGATTTGGTTTCTTCGTAAGAACTGACTTTTTGTGACTTTGGTTTGGTATCCGTAATCATTCAGCTCAACAAAAATCGTTTTTCTTTACAATATAAAAAAGGCGAACAGAGATCTTCACATTAAAATAATCAATTAGCTGCCGTCGGTACTTATCAGTCAATAAGCATTTTGGATGGATACCAGAGATCACTTTTAGCTGTTGCAATTAAAATCTCAAATTATTGAATATCAAGCATGATTGTTATTTATAATCATTAATACTAGTAACCAACTAATTCATTGTTCTAACTCAAAATGAAGAAACACGCCGTCGTCAACGTTCACTCGTCCATCTTGGTCGGAGTTGTACGACGTTAGAGAGCAATTTTCTGTGGACGTCGACAACTAAACAAAATCTCGTGTCACAACCGACCGACCCCTTGTCCTGGATAAGGTCGACGGAGAGGTGCGCCATTAACAAGACTCATCTTCTTTTGATGAAGGAAATGTCCGAGACTTATCCATGGAATT
This sequence comes from Folsomia manolachei, assembly GCA_036491905.1. Classification (NCBI taxonomy): domain Eukaryota; kingdom Metazoa; phylum Arthropoda; class Collembola; order Entomobryomorpha; family Isotomidae; genus Folsomia; species Folsomia manolachei. Next base: position 11,505 of record JAAXNX010001996.1, read on the forward strand.
AGTCATTGTTACTCGTCTCTCGTCGTCCCTCCCTTCGCCCAGAAGTGTGTCTGCATTCTTCATTGCAAACGTTGGACGGTTATCTGTGAGGTTATCAAAAGGAACGTGTCACAATCAATCCTTATTTGATAGTTAAAGACTTGCTTTTCTTATACTTTTAATTTTGAGACGTCTTATTTTGTTCTTATAGATCAATCTGAATATTATTTTTATATTGCACAATTACAAATGTATTCACATTTCAGACCGGGTTTGATTTTAGGCACTCACTCACAGCACGGTGTCAATTCAAACAATAGCTGAAACTATATTCGTTCTCATATATCCCAATTTAGTATTAACAATGATTTAACCACAAGAGGACGGTCACTATAATTAACTCTCCAGCCGTTACTTCTCCAAATTACACCAAGCTGCCTCAATAAAACCCATGAAATCAAATCCAAACAATTTTCTTAATTAAATGGCACAAATTAACCAACCTCCCCTGTCTATGGCCACATAAAGAATCACCTTTCACCAACACGGTCAACTATAATAGTCGACTATTACAATATTGCAACAACTTTCCACATTCTTCGCCCAACCATATTTTTGTGTCCAAATTAATTCCTAATTAATTTCTCAATCCCCAGTTTCCTCCCCTTTAACAAATTTGTCACCAACTCCAGTTCCTTTTCCCATTTAGCATAAAAATGTTTAATAATTGTCCCCAATTTTTTTGGTTTTTTCTCCAAAAATTTTGTTTAAAGGCCCAAAATTCTGAATTTCCAACAATTTAAAATCCTTCAAGGGTTTGGAAGCGTGGGGAGCAATTAGTGACTATAACCAGATATAAGTTGGTCCTTGTTTCACAACAAACCCAAACCGAAAGAGGGAGAAGGATGCGAAGCCGATTAATGTGTTGGCTGCTCCGTCCACCACCGCTTTTGGATTTTACACTGCTTTTTTACGTATTCATTTCCTATGATACAATTTCTATCGCCCTTATATTACTCCAAGGCTTGTAAGAACCTTGGCAAGGTTCCCTACTAGGTTATAGGTTGTAGGAGGAGGAGGCTCTATTTTAAAATGCATTTCATCCCTACCACTTGTTGGCTCTGGAGTAAAACAATACAGCCAACTAGGCGACTTAGGGTAAGTCTTCCTAAGGAAGCTGATGGTAAGGCTTCCTTAGGAAGGAGTTTCATGAGACTGGAGGATATCTGTATTTAATTGACCCCACCCACTACAAGGGTAATATCGGGTTTCTACGGGCATGTTCTAAATGAGGCCAAACTTTACCATGATTCCATAAAAACCACTTACTTAAGATCGTAAAAATGAGAGCTTCCCAGCACGTCAGCCCATATCTATCATCAAGCCGAGTTAAATAGTGATTTGGTTATCTACTTATCGGTATCATGTGTGCGGTTTATATTTTTAGAATTAGGCTCAAAGTCAACATTGATTGGAATATGGGCCACATTTTGAAACGGAGGAAGGAACGAATGAAGAGTTTGGTTTCTGCAAATATTTGTACCAATGCCAAGCAAGGATAGGAAAACAAGAAAAAGTTTGCAGAGTACAAACACAAACAAAAACAGCTCTTGAACTCGTATGAAAGTCCTTCAAGTGTCTGGTCAAAAATATTGAGGTGATTTTGGGCATAAATTAGCTTTACAGCGTGCCATTTGGTAATCATTAAAAACTCATGCGAAAAATCTTTGCTCCGTTATTTTAGCCAGTTACCAATTCACCTTAAATAGCACTTCAAAATTATTGCAATGGACGGGTTTATGGACATTTTTAAGCCTTCCAAAATTATGGCCAAAATTATGAAATGGTCCAATTTCACCTTTAATCTGGAATGTTTGCATAAATGAAATTAAATCCATGCAAATTTGCAAAAAAACCAATGGTATCCAGATGCCCCGCCGAGGCCTCACTGAAACCGCGATGCTCGACACTTTACTATTTTGCAGTCAGTGAGGATTTTGATGCGGGGAAATAATAATTTTTTTAACGGTAGTTAGCACCGCAATTTTAATAGAGGACGTCGTTTCGCACACTATTTTTAGCGTACGGTACTTTTTTACACGGTCAGGCGCCGTAAAATGTGTAGCAATATGCTCAACCAGTCGAATCCTGGAGCGATGCGTAAGTCTGGATTATTATTAAATGACAATATTTTGTGGTTGAAGTTACTAATTTCACAGCATTTAATGTACTCATGACATAATTGTTTCTTTATTAAATAGCGAGCCCAATTACGGAATATTATAAGCCTTCCAAATCATTTTATGTGGATCAAGTCACTCTTATGTTTAAAGAACAGCTTTATTCCAGCGTCTTGTCATTGGTAAGTGGTTGAAAATTTCAACTTGAAATTGGTGATATTGGCGATGGTTACAGGGCATATTATCATAATTATGTATGCACAATGTGTGAATGTCTTTTATATCTTTAGGGAAGCGTGGCACTCAATTTAGGCGACAAATTTTCCGACATTGTCAGTGAGACGCAGCAAATTACGTTGCTAATTATGTGCGGAGACTCGGCCTATTTTACGCAGGACTACGTTCGAGCAGAGTCTTACTACAGGAAAGCTTTGCAACTGTACAAATCCCTGTCGAAAGGGGTGCCAAATTTAAAGGAGTGTTTGCCAGAAGATAGCAACGGTTAGTGGACATTATGAAATAGTGTTACACTTAATCTTGACTTATTTACATTTTATGCCGTTCATAGATGTCAAGTATAAGTTGTATCTTTGCTTGATGCAATGCAAGAAGCCTAAAGAAGCCCTTAATATGTTGCAGAGTATTCCTGCAAAGGTAAGAATTGACATGGAAGTATGTACCATTAATAAAAAAGGGGCACTAAAATAAAAGTTTTTTTTTATCATTTAGTCTCGAGCACTTCGAACAAATATGGCACTGGGAAAACTTTACATGCAGAATGGCATGGAGAGGGCTGCAATTACATCTTTTAAAGAAGTGCTTCGAGTAAGTGCCTACCTAAGTTTTTATTGTTTTCAATTGTCAAATTTTTAAGTGATTGTATTTTTGGGTTGATAGGAATGTCCGAATTCAATGGAAGCGATCGAGTCTTTAATATCGCTAGGACTGAAAGAGGCTGATTTACAAGTATTCTTTAATCACAAATTAACCAAAATGCCATACTCTGACTGGTAAGAATACTAACTTACTTTAGATTATAGAGTGTTAAAAAATCAAATAACTTTGTATTTTTTGGGACAGGTTTTACAATTGGATCAAAGCTCAGCAGAATTTATACCACCGAGATTATACAAGTGCTCTAACCGCTTTAAACTCTTTGACTGATCACTCTGCTTTGCAAAATAACCATTATTTGTTGCACACTTTGTCTTCAACTTATACACTTCATGGAGATTATGAAGAAGCGACGGGACCATTGCAGCTGGTGAGCTAATAATGTTCTTTTTAACGAAGATTGATCTTACGTTTTGACATGGATAAGTTTATTTATTATTATTGCATTATTTTTAACCGTCAGTGTCATCGACAAGAACCTTCAAATATGCATGGCATGGATCTGCTTGCCTTCCTTTTGTGGTGAGAATTGTTCCAACTTCAACAAATAATCTAATCGCTT
>JAAXNX010001997.1:0-15116 GCA_036491905.1 Folsomia manolachei
ATTTGTTTGTATTTTTCTATTTCTTATTTTTCTTAAATGTCGTAGACGGCAACAATATTTTTCGAGATTTACTTTTGCATCCGTGCCTTCCGCTACGGGGATGACAGGAATGCTGCGGCGGACGGGTTATATTTTATTCGACCAAACGATTATATCCCTGGCATTCTTTTGGCCAGTCAGAGCATCATATTGGCAATGTACACGGCTAGTGTGGCAATTTCTGTGGGTGGGTCTTGAAAATAAGTATAATTTATTTTGTGGCTCGATTCATTATTCAAATGATTGATTTTGGATTTTCAGGCCAAGAAGCAATGGCAGGGCTGGGTATGTAGTTTTGTGGGGTCCAAAATCTAATACCTGTCAACTTAATCATTCCTTGTTCATTTGCAGACATTGTTCGAAGAAAAACTATGCTTCATAGAAAGACGGACGATGAAGTATTTTTTCAATTAAGTATGCAAGCCAGCTTCAATTCCTTTCAACGTTTTGATATTTGTGGGGGTGGCTACCAGTACCTCAATACGGATTGGATTATGGGCTACGTAAATAATATTGGGAGCTATTTCATTATCCTGTACCAATTTCAACCCGCCATGGATAGAAACACGCATAAGAACCTCAATACAGATTGGATTATGGGCTACGTAAATAATATTGGGAGCTATTTCATTATCCTGTACCAATTTCAACCCGCCATGGATAGAAACACGCATAAGGAATGGGAACGGAGAAAAAATCTGGGTGAGTTCTTATCGGATTTAGAAGGACTGAAGGAAGGCCACTATCTAGGTACTTCAGCCCCGCCGGCAGAAATATATGGACCTCCTAAATAAGGTCTGAATTGGATTATTATATCATAGGATAATTACAGAGTACACGCTATTGAATATCATTAATACAATGTATATATCCTTAATATGTTTAATATACTGCACAAATGAAATTAAGTACAAAAATTCAGATCATAGTAAATGGCAAGTAGAATTAATATTTATACGACAATAATATTTTACGATTGTAAGCAAGGTCAGCATGCATGGAGAATTAAAACTTGCTGACAGCAACCACTACATCCTCGTCTTTTGTCCTTTTCTTGGTTGGAGAGTTTGAGCCATATCCACTGTCGACATCCTTGTCTCTCGTGATAATTGAGATGGGTTTATTGGAAATGGAATTAATCGTATTGGACCGGGTAGAATCCATAGATCCACGACGAGATGATGTTAGACCAACTCCCAAATAAGCCAACATATTCTCACGGTCACGGTCCGCGGCTTGCCGGAGTTCTTGCTTTTTCTTAACCCGGCGTTTTCTCTTTTCACGGTACCATACTCGGATCGTGAAAAAGTAAATGAGCTCAACCAGAGATAAGCCACTGAAGTAAATTAGTTAAAGCTCAAAATTATGATCATTAAAAAATATATTTTAGAAAATTTCATACCTGAACCCCATGCAGAGCCCCATGAGACCACCAAAGTTTGCTGGAATGATTTTTTTTGCGTTAAAGAAAATTATACATTAAAGAAAGTTATGGTGTTATCACAATCTTGTAGACTTACCGATAAGGTCAGTCAATCCGTAGAGTTGACTTCGAACCCGAGCATAAGAACGATTCTTGTCCGAAATATACATGAATAATGGAAATGTTACTTTTCCCCCTACACAAACATACATTATCACAGTCTGGTAATTTAGATCAACAATCAACGAAAATGGGAATGAATAACTGTGAATTTTTACCAAGATGTGGATTTATTGAATTCATCTGCCCACAAATCTACTCTTCTTCTGAATGGTGTTGCCGAAACCTCAGCAAAATACTTTATTTCTGTACAAGTGGGTAAACAATTTTGGCAAATATTTTTCACTCCAGAGCTAAATGACTTTCCTATGGAACACGATTGTGGTAGAAATCATTATTGGTCATATAAATCAATTAAAGTAAAATCGAGTTTTTAAACTTGACTGAGAAAAATCGTCACCTACTTTTTACACTTTCTGCGCACTCAAACTTCGATGGAGGACAAATTGCCCGTTTTTGATCTCTTGGCATGTAGTAGCGGACACAGCTACATTCCTCATAAGTTAGATTGGCGATACACTCGTCGAAACAATTCCAAGCTGTGTAGTATTTATAGTATGACAATTTATATTCTCCATCCATGTAACAATTTCGTTTTGGCTGAAATGCATGCAAGTAGAAAAACTTATAATTGCAGTATTATCTACATCAACCAAAGTAAAAGTAACAAATTGCTAAACCTTACAATTGGAATCCTTTCAATTATATCATCAGCTATTGTAACCTCTGGTCTGACGCTGACAAAATGCTCTGAATTAGGCCGAATTGCAATTCCGAAATCAGTTACATGCGGTACATCAGTAGACATGTGTGTGGCCAACTAAATACAGAAGTTACAGTTCCCTTATTCTATCCTATTCTTTCAAATGAACAAAAGTACCCGAAATCACCGTAGAATCTGAAGACGTGCAGAAATACTCTTCGAGATCAGGAAGTACCAAAAATGCTAGTCCAGAAACCTTGCCAGCCCGATTCTGTCTTCTGGGAAATTTCTTGGCGTCTTTCAACCCTTCAATAATAAGACCGTCTTTGCGCAAGTTCCAGGATTTCCAATCATCGATATCTTTAGGATTATCTCGGGCATCGTCCATGTATCGATGTAGTAGTGTTTGCGGCACCATGTTGAATGTACAACATTTTCCAAAGTTTGTTTCAATGGGTCGAAATAAGTCGCTACAATTATAAATGTCCCCACCCCATAAACATAACTTGAGCATATCGGAGCAAGGCTGAGATGCCTGAAAGGAAATGTCAATTGTAATTTTCACTAAGTATGTGGGCCGAAACTGTAATAGCTCTATATTTATGTGCATACCCTTTGTAAAAACTCTGCAACATCTTCCACGTCTTTATCACTATTTTTAATTTTACTTGTCGCAAGCTGTAAAATATGGGGTGGAACCGTTCCTTGGGTCGAAGTGTAGTTAAATATTGTGCTGAATGGTTTGTTGGAAGTGCTGCAGACATGGTCCAGGTAATACACATCTCTATACGCTGAAATTGTCTTGCTGTCATTTTCAGGGCCCATTGCTGCCCTTGATTGAGACAAAGAAATGCGCATTGTTTTTAATACTCGGGAATTGCGTCTGACTGATTGTGGGAATTGTGGTGATAAAATGCAAGGATAATTAGTTTATTTAGGTATATAAACGTACCTCATATACTCTTCGGCCTTGCTCTTCAAAACTTTGTTCATGTTGCATATTGTGACTGTGGGGTAAAATAATTGTGGGAATTCTGGTGATAAAATGCAAGGATAATTAGTTTATTTAGGTATATAAACGTACCTCATATACTCTTCGGCCTTGCTCTTCAAAACTTTGTTCATGTTGCATATTGTGACTGTGGGGTAAAATAGGTCAATAATATTAAATGATTCATTCAGTCAGTTGTGTAACAATTTTATACGAAGCTTAAATTATTACTAGCTGGAAAGGGTACTTGTTCCACAAATGTTTCAAATGGCTGAAAAGTAATGACCACCGGACTCTCGCTGTATTTGAGCCATACCGAATTAATCAAGTAGGTCGTAAGGATTACACTTATGCAAAATGCGAGTAACCAAAATAATCTGTAAAATCAATGTATGTCATGAAATTCCTGGTTTTTTTTCGTAATATAGAATACGAAGAGAGAAAAATAACAGATAATTTCTAACCTTTCATAAATATGTCTTTGTGACTCTGCAACATATTTTAGTCCATGAATTGAGGTATTCATGCAAAATTGGGTCCAATTCCTCTCAGAATCCGGATTCCACCATTTGCTCCTCTCTAAATTTCCGAAACACTTGGATTGACCCTCGTCCTCATCCTCTGGGTCGGGTTCATTTCTCATGAATAAAGAATCATTTGGAATCACTGTGCAAATTCTGTCTTCAAAACTTAAACTTTTCCCTTGTGACCCAAAAGCAGGCCGTTTTGTAGAATTAGTTCTAAGGGATGAAGGTAAAGGGTTTGGATTCGGATCGGTCTTATCCGAACTTGGAGTTTCCATTTTTATTGGATAACTTTGTATGTTTTCGGGACAAATTCACCTCACTTAAATGTTGACATTTTCAGAAATCAGAACACTTCCCCGTGCACATCCTGCTAGTATTAATCCCACGGAACTAAAAAGCCTTGATCGTCGTGTTATGCTGATGAATGGATGATGAAATATAAAAGCAATAAATATTATAAAACTAAATTTCAGCAAATGCAAGAATCGCTAATTACGTCTACAAACTCCAGACAATACCTTTGTTGCGCAAGACTTGATACATATTGTTCAATACCTTCACACAAACCTGAACTAAACAATTATCTGCAAAACTAGAACTGCATGAACTGTAATAAAAAAAACAGGAATCCAAACCGCCTTCCATGCGGCAGATACCACCTTCATTCCTTTTACGAGGTTTCAGCAAATCTTCTTGCACCACTTAAAACAGTTTGGCTGACAACTGTGCTGCTTATGTGCGTCAATAGATAATTAGGTAAAGGTGGATTGGATTTAAGTATCAAGAACCCTGCTAGAATTTTTTTACAAACAAGAAAAGTGTACTAAGAGTCAGTATGCGAAAATTAACAAAAAATGTACAAATAGTCCACTCCAGTTGGGTCTACATTTTATAATATTTTCTATCATTGAATCATATCTAAGTCGACCTAACTACAACCAAGGATGTTATGTAGTTAATGGATGGGGAAATTACACAAAAAACATGAGATTTCTCTCAGTTATTCTTTATTTTAATGGAAAGACCTTCATTACGCAGTTTCATTATTATCCCGATCCTGACTGGTAAGACAATATATCTGCACAACAATGCATGGATAGAATGGAATCATTGCGAAGTTTAACAGAGTTAATACAGGGTCCAATTACATTACAATGTAATTTATTATTTCATATAGTTCAACAATTAAAACTAAAGTTGTATGGAGTTTTAATTCATTTCTCTTGATTCAAAGGCATGAGAAATTTCATTCCAAGAAGGCTTTTAGTCTGATGTGATTTTATGCACACATTCACACACTTGTCTTGTTCTTTAATAAAATTCACCAGTCGGCTAAGACATACATACATAAGTGAGGTGTAGCTCAGAATCCGAATGATTTAGAAATTAAATTAGCAAGTAGAGCAATTCCATTGCAGTGGAATGGTTTTAAATTTTCACTATGAAATAAATATTATTTTTAATGAACACGAACCACTGCCTCCTGTTTCTAATCTAAAATCTAAATGCATGTTCAAAACCATTTAATTCTCACCATGATCGCAACTTAGTGCTATTCATTCCACACAACATTGCTGGTCTTGAAATTCAGAACACATCTCATATCATCAGGACAAGACCTATAAGCAATTAATCCAGTTTTATTTTTATTGTCTATAATTTAATTCTCATTCATATCAGGGCTAACTATTGCGAAATCTAAAGAACGAGATCAAATTTAATATTCTTTCTGAGATTTGTGGTTGGAAAAAGAAAACATAGGATAAAATAATTGGCAAAGGAAATGAGGAGCATTTATGTCATTCAGTTCCCAAATAATTCTTATAAATGAGCGTCCTTCTAAATGTTTGTTAACGACGAAATAATTAAATAAACATGTGTCTAAATTGTGACAGCTTTAAAAAGTTCAACCCTTACACCCATTTATTCGCAAATTGACAGGAGTTGCAAAGCTTTGAAAATACAGATTCGAGGCGAGATGAGACTTTTATTTGTCTCATCTGCTGAATTTGTGCCGGTCTTCGTTTCATTTACTTTCAAGCAAAAGCAAACTCGTCAAGTCAGCCAAAACAGAATATCATAAACAATCAATTAATCATCATTTACCTGGTAAATCTATATTTTAACAATTTTAAGCATGATTTGTTTAAACCATACTTTAACAACAGGTCTAGTTGGCGTTAAAGCAGCTGATGTAGTTTCTTTCGGAAGAAGTTCAATTACCACGTCCTGGATTCCCAAACTGATAAACGTACAATCTAAATCTTTCGTACCTTTTTGCAATGTTAAAACTTTTAATACTTGCTACGTTGTTCATTTCAGGTGAAAGGATCTATATTGATAATAGAATAGATGTGATTCACAATAATGGCTACCTCTGGGAGTGATACTAAATTATTATCCAACATCACGACGGTGTCCAGACTTCAGGATGAGCTTCGATCATCCAAAAAGGAATTGGCTACAGTTTCAGAACAACTGCAACAACTTGGTGCCAGGAAATGGGAGCTGCAAAAGAGAGTGGAGGACATTAAATCGGAATTGAATCTTTTAAATGAAAATGAATCCTCCTCCATGTCAAAATATCATGGCGATGACTTTCCGTGGTCCAAGGAAATGAAGACAAACCTCAAGACTGTTTTCAACATTCAAAATTTTCGATCTCATCAAAAAGCAGGAATTAACGCAACAATGCTGGGAGCAGATCTGATCCTTGTGATGCCTACTGGGGGTGGAAAATCTCTGTGTTTTCAATTACCTGCCATTCTTAGCAAAGGTGTGACTTTGGTGGTGTCCCCCTTGATTTCTTTGATGGAAGACCAACTTCAAGGATTAAAGTCTTTAGGAATTGAAACTGAAATATTGAATTCTCAAGCGGATCGTCAGGAATCTAAAAGAATATTTCAACTGATGGAGGATCCAAACTCTAAAATGAAGCTGCTGTACGTTACACCGGAGAAGTTGGCAAAGAGTAAACTTTTGATGTCACAAATTGAGAAAATGTACAGAGCTGAAAGATTTGCCAGACTTGTGATTGATGAAGTTCATTGTTGTTCGCAGTGGGGTCACGAATTTAGGTAATTTGTGCTTCTGATCTATTGGCTTGATTGGCAATGTGACTTATTAATCCGTATGATTTGATTTTCTCTAGGCCTGACTACAAGTTTTTAGGCATCATGAAAACTCAGTATCCAAAAACACCCATAATTGGATTGACAGCTACCGCCACTGCCAATGTGCTAGTCGATATTCAGAAGATGTTAAACATGGAGGGCTGTCTAGTATTGAGAGATTCTTTTTATCGCCCAAACCTAAGATATTCTGTTCGAGATTCATCAACCAAAGAAAAATTGGGAGATGTTGCAGATATAATTAACACTAAATTTCTTGGACAGTCCGGTATAATCTATTGCTTAACCGTGAAGGATTGTGAAGATGTATCAAAACAGCTAACTGAAGATTACGGCATCTCTTGTGCGAGCTATCATGCCAGATTGGAACCCGAAGACAGAACTAAGACTCAACGACGCTGGTCACAAAATAAGATTTCCGTAATTGTGGCCACAGTAGCTTTTGGGATGGGAATAGACAAAACGGATTGTAGATTCGTAATCCATTTCTCCTTACCCAAGAGTATAGAAGGATACTACCAAGAATCTGGTAGAGCGGGACGGGATGGGCTGGACGCAGAATGTATCTTGTTCTACAGTTTTCCCGACTCATTTATTGCCTCTTCTATGATGATGACCGAGAGGAACGGGACAAAAAATGTTTACAACATGCTAAGCTATGCCTTGGATCAAGTTTCATGTCGCAAAAAATTAATCGCCATTCATTTTGGAGATAGTTGCGAAGCTATTGAAGCTGGATGTAATAAATGTGACAATTGCGAGTTTGCGGTGAACACAACGGAAAGGAGAGCCATAAATGTAGACGGTACCAAGTTGATCGGTGATATTCTGAAGATTTTGGACCACGCTTCTAGTCTGGAAACTAGGATGACTGCACTCAAATTAATGGATGCGTGGTTTAACAAAGGTCTACCGAAGTTGAGAACGACTTCTGTGGCAATTCCGGAAGTTGGACGTGCAACTTGTGAAAAACTTGTTGGACGTTTAATTGTGGATGGGTATTTAAAGGAAGATTTTCATTTCACACCATACTCAACAATAGGATACATTGTTCCTGGTTCAAAAAGTTTTGCCAACCTCCCCGATCTCCCAAAATGCCCTACGTACACATTTTATCAAACCTCACCTTCAGTCTCTGGACCTACAAAAATTCGGCAGAATTCGAAAACGACAAACGCCAGTCGTAAAAGTTTCGCAAAATCATCTAGCAAAAGAAAGTCCAGATCTAGCTCAGCAGATACTTCGGAGGACTCTTCAAACCAAGACCAAACTTATCCAGTTAAAAAACACCATCCAAGGAAAAGTAGTAAGAAGGCTGCTCATGTAATAGAAATAGATTCTAATTGATAAGTTCTACTGCCAACAGCCAAGATGAAGGGGAGAAATCTGACAACAAACGAAGAGTGAAGATTTATTAATCATTTCTACATTTTTATTCTATAATAGTTTCATTTTTGATTTAGTCAATACAGTGATAATAATAAAAAATTTTGCAATACAAGTCGATTATATTAAATAACCAAAACATTTTGTAGTCACTCAGAAAAATAATCGGGATTGCATTATTTCACTGCACATCCTCTTCCTGACGCTCAAAGTATATGATTAATTCAGCCTGAGTACATTGGGGGAATAAGTCGACAGGGATAATTTGTTGAGGTAAGAAAGGAGCACCTCGATAAGCTTTAGAAATGGGTCTACTTAGGTCTACGAAATTTTTCATGGCTAGTTTCGCGTCACAGGAGACATAGATTATTTTCTTTATTTTTTCACATTTCCTTAAAAGGAGAAGTACCCTATGATGCACGCCTGATCTGGGTGGGTCAACGATTGCAACGATATTTTCAAACTTAGCTTTCCCAATTACTGCATCGATTATATCTTCAGCTTTTCCTGCGAAAAATTCACACTTTTCCGACAGACCATTTAAAGCAGCGTTTTGCCTCGCGTCCTTCACGGCAGATTCAACCATTTCAATCCCCAAGACTTGGCCACATTTAGCAGCAACTGAAATTCCAATTGTTCCAGTTCCACAACCTGCGGACATTGGGGGAATAAGTCGACGACAGGGATAATTTGTTGAGGTAGGAAAGGAGCACCTCGATAAGTTTTAGAAATGGGTCTACTTACAGACATCCAAGACAGTTGTACATGGATTCTCTTCTAGTAATGTGCCAATGGCAGTGTAGAGAACCTGAAGTGTTAAAAAGAATTGTTTAATATGACATCAAATTAATGGCATGTTACAAGTTACAATATTAACCTCTGTTGCTGGAACATTGATTTGAAAAAAGGCATCCGGCGAAATTCTAAAATTTAATCCCAACAAATTTTCCGTTATGTAATCGTCCCCAAACAATTTTTCTGGTAGATTCCGTTTCTGTTGACCATGTCTTTCAGTTGCCCTCAGAAAAAACGAATTAACCTTTGGATCCGTCATTGAAGAAAACAACTCCATCAAAGAATTTTGAACATTTAGTAACTGTTCCGCGTTGAGGTCCTGCAGAAATACAAAAACAACAATGTTCAATGTTACACTGCTTTGTAACAATTTACATTAACAGCATACCTTAGCACTAATTAATAGGCTAATCATAACTTGTTCACTTCTTGTGGTCCTTACAGTCATCCATTTCCAGCAACCCTCATGTGATTCTGGATTAAAAGGTTCGAGGCTGGACGATCTGACAAAATCTTGAAATGCCAGAGCTACTTTTACCATTGGGGACGGCAAATGAATTAGATGACTGACAGGACCCACGCTTACAGATCCAGCTTTGTAACTTGATGCTGATTTTGTGGGGATTATTTTAATATATATAAATTATAATTCCACAATATAAACTTCGACTGTTTACCTCGAAATCCCACCATTTTTTCATTGGTTTCCGGATGGTACCCTTAAAATCAAAATTGATGTACGCGATATATTTGAAATGTCAAATAGTAGTTTCATCTTTTAGTGCTAGACTAACACTCACCTATTGTATATTCACATTTATTCCGATATTTTTCCGTGACTGGTGATGGCTTAATTTCTTGTATAGGACAAATATCAGACTCTGCAAATTCCTCGCGTAAAGCTGGATTGACTTCAAGGATCTTTGTTTTCATTTCTAAAGCGAAAGCTTTGATAGTCACCATTTTCCGTCGCAGCTGTAATTTTAAGTAAAAATGATTCACGCTCAGATTCTGAGCCTCAGAATAAACCAAGATGTGTCGATGCAATTACCTGTTCATCGTAGGGAATATTAAACCAAGGAATTGTTTTTCGAGTCATTGTATCTTCAATACTTTCATTTTCCTCAGCTCCTGCTCCTGCCTCAACATTTTCAACTTTCTCAAGTGCTCGTTTTTTAAAGAGAGGATCTTCGACAGCTTTAGCAACCTAATGAGAATAGTCATTAATTGAAAGTACGATCGTAACCAAACTAGAAACAACTTTTTAAATTGGACTCCAAAATCACCTCAGCGATCAGGGTCCTATTTTTCCATACGTAACCATTCAACGCGAGCAAAGCCTTTTGTTTATCCTCTTCTGATCGAAAGGTTATAAAAGAAAATCCTTTTCCAGCCTTAATTTTATGCGAATTTAAGCCCAATCTGGTGTTCAATAGTTTCTTCAGCTCCTAAAAAACGGTACAAAGATAGTATAAAACAAATGTAGGTCCTCCTGAAGATTCTGCATGCTTCATGGTTTTTAGCACCCATACCTTAAACCCAAAAAACCTTGGTAGTCCCTTGAGTTGAATTTTAAAATGTTCCGAAGAGAACTCGTCTCTCTCGAGGTATGCATAAAGATTTTTCTCCTCCTCCCCCTCCGTACCAGCTGAAGACTCCGTTTTAATTTCTGTCGACACAATTTCCATTTCTGTGGAAGGCTGGATATCTGCAATGAATTCGTCGAACTTGACCCGTTTTAAAATCGGATACTTATCCTCTTCCAGGACTGGGATTGCCGACATGTCAGGTTTCACGTTACTTTCTGCCATAATCCTTCCTGTAAACTTGGCGTTGCTGCTCCGGGTACAAAATTTATTTGACAACTGGAAATTCCGATTTTTAAAGTGATGAAAAATATTACGGCAAAGATAAGATGCAAATGTCGAATAACTGTAGAAGTTGAATTTACTAATTAATCCAGCCAAGGAGGGTGAAACCATGAGTAAATATTAAACACGAATTAATAATCGAAGCTATAATAATTTTATAAATGTTTCAAACTTTATAGTCAATCAGCGAGTCTTCCAAAAAACACCTCGTGTAGCAAAACTCCTGCCAGTCCAAAATTCTCATTCTGCCTCCGTCCTTGTATTTCATGAATTGTTCTAATTTTTTCATGATATTAATAACGTCCACGACTCGTGATACATGTAAAATGCCAATGACCAACTTTATTTTGAAATCGTAGCATGCACAATAAAAAGAGAAAAAATAACAAGTACTGTTTCAACCCTTTGCAAAGTAATGGTCAGGATTCCAAACGCATCTCTGGAAAAATTCAGAGTAATTTGCTCCAATCTTGCATTTCCAGCGAAGACGTCCATTCTGACCGTAGTAGCTGTATAGGTTGGGATTGTCAATGGCTGATACTGAAAAAAATAAAGGTTTATTTTAGGCAGAAGAACGAATGTTTAAATGCTTAATTTGTACAGAGACAATTTTTTATTATTACATGGTCCTTGCACGAGATGATTGTTGTTGTATGTCACAGGTGCCTCACTTCCGGGAAGATGTGTCCACAATTGGGTGTCTTGTGTGGATGGATTGAATCGGTAGCGGAAGCCATACCCTCGGACAACCCCTGAGGTAAAAATTACCCCCAAAAGTGCCAAGGCGAAAATCCTCTGAATATTTGTCATTCTCAGTAAAAAGTCTTTTTCCTAGATTTCTTTCTATCTTCGAAATATGGAAAGTGTGTGACTTATGCTGGATTTCAAGCCTATTTATATATGCAAGTCAATCCGTTTTTATTCCAGACGGTTATATAACTCTAATTATACTACTTTTACGTAAAGTCTTTGTGAAAATGCTGGAATGCTAAGATATGGAGATTCATCCGGGTCACATAAAGCAAAAATTGGATAAATGTACCATCAAAGCCAAAAATGTACCATCAAAGCCACCAATTAAATTAAAAACAGAATATTGAACTTCAACTTGATTGATGAAGATCATCTTCCTCCCATTGTTAGGGGATGCGTATAATTTCGTCCTACTCATAAAGTTCAGGTAATTGTGGGGTCCGTATTGATTTGCAACCTTTAAATTAACGCAATAGGTGGGAAGAGTCACGATTAAATACGTAACAATGAGTTATTACATTAAATATAAGTAATCGATTTTAGATGCGTAACTTACTCAAAATTACAAGTTATGGGACACACCAATCCATCAATAAAATGGAGGTGGATTCAGTAGTTTAACTTGCAAGTTGCTTATATGAATTGATTAATTTAATTATGGGTAAACCCTAATCGTTTACGTATTTGGAGTTAATTGAGCTGTGTCAATTTAAGGAATGCTGATGGAGAAGGTAGACATTTTTGTGAAAAAATACGAAAAATAATCACTGAGTTCCAGATCAAGTTTCATTATAATCTCATTCCATGATTCATTCTATTCACAAATCATTTCAGTTTTTGAGACGTTTTACTATGTAAAAGCCGAAACATGGTAATTTTATGTGGGCAGGCAAAAAATTGCACGACTTGAATTTATTAATACAGAACAATCCCACACAAACTTGAACATTTTTCCAAAACCATTTTAAGTGTCGAAAAATAATACATTTTTTTCAGAAATCACACAGCCCTCAATCTACCAAACTATGAAATCAAATCATGTACCGTCCGTTTATAGTAGGGATTTCTGAACAATACGAAAATGAGCGTGTCACAAAATGCATGCATGCAATTGGCAATTATCCTTTGAGCTAATTTTTTTATAATTTTTATGATTCATGCAAATAATTGAAATGCAATCATTATTTTTTTCTGAGATTATTTTGAGGCCCCAAACAATGGAGGGAAGGGAGAAATGATTGCCCCGAGAAATATTTTCTTTTTAGCAAAAGTGGCGGCGGATGGGCTTTGAGCGGCCGTTGAGATTTTTCACTTGATTTGTCAACACAAGAAGTTATTGGATTAA
Organism: Folsomia manolachei; assembly: GCA_036491905.1. Classification (NCBI taxonomy): domain Eukaryota; kingdom Metazoa; phylum Arthropoda; class Collembola; order Entomobryomorpha; family Isotomidae; genus Folsomia; species Folsomia manolachei. The sequence goes on from JAAXNX010001997.1 coordinate 13,085, forward strand.
AATTTGGAAATTAAAATTACTTGTCAGCGTAGTAGGGAATTTTACAGTTTGTATTTTATTCGGATAGACAACAGGAAACCACAAAATGTCGAATCGACGTCGTCGCTCGGTAAGTTTCATTCAACAGATGATAAGCATTCATTTCTTGAATACATGAGATTTAATTCAATTTGACGATTCCTTATTTATTGCAATCCGTAGATTTTGAAAACACGGAATTCAATTGTGAGTGGTATGCTTTTGGATGAGTCTTGTAATGCAAATATTACTGGGACATTCACTCTCCCCAATAAAAGAGTCAGCTTTGGCCACAAACAAATCAAGTAAGTCCCGTTGTCTCCATTTTGGTTATTACATGGCAAGATTCTGTAACAGAGGTTAAAGTAAAAATTGTTTTCACGCAGAGAGTTTCAACTCAATGTCTCAAACACGGAAAGCCCTGTGCCCAGCCCCCCGAACTTTAACAAAACCAGAGACAACAATGTGGACATGACATTCTATTCGATGACAAATATGGATGTAACTTTAGGCAATTCCACAGCTCTTAATGTCACCTATGGCGGCAGGGGGTATGAAGATGGAGACAAAACTAATCGAGAGGAGGTGATGATGAATTTTAGTTCTTTGGATGATGATTCATTAAATTCACATTTTACTGGGGCTCTAACACTGCCGAATAAAGGAGTGAGTTTCAACCAAAGAGAAACCAAGTAAGTCGTTCGTATTTTAAAGGTCCGAACTTCCATTTTAAAGTTAATCTTCCCCTGTTTAGCTATTCTCTCAGGGAAATTCAACTGGATAACATGGAAAGCCCTATGCCCAGGCCCGTCCCAACAAAAATCCGAAATAATGTGGACATGACATTGTACTCGTTAACAAATATGGATATGACTTTGGGAAATTCCACTGCTCTCAACGCCACGTATGCGGTCGGCGGCGGACGGAGGTGGTTCAATATACGATGATGCCAACAAAACTGTTCGTGACGAAGAGATGATGAATTGTAGTTCAAGCTATGAAAGTGAAAATACACCACCAAATTCTATTCTAGAGAAGAATTCCATAATTTCGACCCCCACCTGTCCTCCTCCAGCCCCTTCTACTTTGCCCATTTTGACACCAAGATCAATGAAAACCCGATCAATGGCTGCAACATGGAATCAACCACCACAAAACGTATGTGGACAAGATCTTTCAAAATGTATTCGTCCTGAATCTGAACTCGTTATAACAGTTCCGTTACTACCATCAAACCTCAATAAAAGTTGCCGCAAACCCATTTCGAAATAGAAGGCTAAACAAGAAGCGTGCAGGAGGATGTATTTTTCTTAATCCAAAAACTCCAAGACGCATTCAAGTCGCGGAAACGCCGGCGGCAATACCGACAACCAGTTGTGCTCAAACAAACACAACTCCCGAACCCTCAACTAAACAAATTCAAATTTCTCCAATCAACACAGATGACGGTAGGAACATTGAGCGTCCCATTATCAGAGAGCTTACCAATGCTGCTTGCCAGACATCAACGCCACCGAATGATTTAATTCGGCCATCATTACCTAGTCGTTTTGAAGAGACACGCAACTTCCACGGACAAAGATCAGTAATTCATACTTCTCCGCAAAACCATGATCTCAATGCGCGAAACAAGCTTCAAGAAAGCAACTCAATTGTTTCTCCACCAAATAATTACATCTATCCATTGTCATCCACGCGTTTTGAGGACATGCGATCCCACAACCAACAAAGCATTATATTTCAAACACAATCGAAAAACTATGATCTCAAAGCACAAAACAAGCCTGAACACAACAACTGTATCCCTGCTGCCAACAAATGCCTTGTATCTCCACTAATTGATTCAAGTCCATCACTTTCATCCATGCGTTATGAGGAAATGCGATTTAATGACCAATCAACTTCTGTATTTGATACTACTCCGAAAATCTATGGCTTGAATGAACACGACACGATTGAACAAAAATCCCGTTCCCGTAACCTTGATGCAACATTTGTACTGGGCAATGAGTTA